>QLPG01003601.1:0-13899 GCA_003314385.1 Gomphus sp. MG54
AGAATCCTGGTAGGTCCGCATGTGGTGGATAAGATCTATCAATTCTGAAGGACACAAATCATCACCCGTCGTCAGAATCACCAATGTAGTGTGAAAAAGCATCACATTGTGGCGAATATAGATACAAAACTTCATCGTGGTCATATCCGGGGTGCAAATCATGAAAGGCGGCGACATGGCGTCTGATCATGTCCTTGTCTATGCTGGGTGCCGGCTGGGCCAATAACTGCCTCTCAGATTGCATATCCTGATTTGAAACCAAATGGGTCGCGGAAAGTCAGAAACAAGAAAGTACCCAATTTTTCAGCCGTAAATTCTTTATTCTCTCAGTGGTTTAACTTTGATCGCCAAGTTGTGGCATTTCAGGTCGACACCTGCCTACCTGGAAACTGATTTTGTCCAACTTAATGTAATTCATGTTAGAACCAGGGACTATTGAGTCAATTTTATATCTATATTCTACACTAAACATCCATTATCTCCCCCAACAATTCCCCAATCAACACGAGACTCCATACCAGGACTCCACACACTATGAGGAAGATACATAAATATTCCCATGATTTTAGGCGCGGTTTTACCCCACACTCTCTACCTGGCCCCATACCTACCCCAAGGGCCGGCTCACATCATTCGGACACTTTGGGAAGGGGATACACTGGCATGTGGATTTCTATTCAGTATATTGTTTATTCTGTTCTATTTCTATCACTTCCCCTGTGAAGTTTTCCTCTATATCATTCCCACCGCATATATGCGGGTGTAGCACGCGCACGGCCGCATTGGGCCGGCTTCTAACTTCACTCCGGGAAGTTTTCACTTATAAATGTTGGAATATTTTGACCGGCATCTTTACATTGGTTGCCATGTCACATTAGTAACATCTGATTTGTAATTCCTCATCTGTTTGCAACGAGCCATTACCTGCGCTCAAGCCAAACAGTTGTCCTTTTTGTAGTTGGGTCTGGCAGATAGGGTTTCCTGGGGTTTTCCCGCGCTATTATATCGGAGAGTCGGTGGGATAAATAGGATAATAATCCTATGGAATTTCCTGTGAATTTAGATGTATTTATCACTAGGAAATATATTGCCCTATGGCAATTCTACTGGGAGGTGAGTCCCGGGTTTACTCTCCGCTTAGGTGCCGTACCGGGAATCCGGCCTGGGCACCAAAGTGTCGGTTTGTAGATTTGTGGTTCCCCCACAAAGTAAATATAATAACTAGCAGTATAATATAACAGTATGATGTTGGAAACCCAACTGTGACCCGGCCTTGCTGTACGACGAGTAGTTGTTGTTCTAGTCCTAAATAGGGAAGTACGCTCAGCGCTTAACCCTCCGGTTCAGCGCGAGTGAGTAGGTTTATAGTTATAATGGCTAGTGCGATGGGGGGGCAATGGTACAAGTATAATTGCTTGTTATACTAGTACAAACTACTCGTATCTTATATAAAATAGAAATCCTATTTATAAGTGAAAACTTCACGGAGTGAAGTTAGAAGCCAGCCCAATGCGGCCGTGCGCATGCTACACCCGCATATATGCGGTGGGAATGATATAGAGGAAAACTTCACAGGGGGAAGTATAGGAATAGAATAGAATTAAACATAAACTGAATGAAGAAACCACATGCCAGTGTATCCCCTTCCCAACATGTCCAGATGAGGTGAGCCGGCCCTTAGGGTAGGTATGGGGCCAGGTAGAGGGTGTGGGGTAAAACCCGCTCCTAAAATCACAGGAATATTATCTTAGGTTCCTCATGATGAATATAACTTCAGTATGAAGTTGCGTCCTGATCTGGGAATAGCTGGGGGAGATATTGCAGTGTGAATGTTGAATATATATATGAAGTGACTCAATAGTCCCTGGTTCTAACACTTTTCCGTGGTCCTTGCTCAGCACCACCGAAATTCAACAATAAATAGGATTTCTATTTCATATAAAGCACTAGTATTTTGTAGTAGTATAACAAGCAATTATAACAATAGTTCGCCCCCCATCGTACTAGCCATTAGGCTACAACTATAAATCCATCACTCGCACTGAACCAGAAGGTTAAGCGCCGAGCGCAATTTCCTATTTAGGAGTAAGACACCAGCTACTTGTCGTACAGCAAGGCCAGGTTTACGTTGGGTTTCCAACACAATATATCACATTATATCGTTATATATTAAATCCATCTTGTGGGAGAACCACACACATATAAACCGATGCTTTGGCGCCCAGGCCGGATTCCTGGTACGGCGCCTAAGTGGAGAGTAAACCCGGGACTCAGCTCCCAGTAGAATTGCCATA
The DNA here is from genome assembly GCA_003314385.1 of Gomphus sp. MG54. Classification (NCBI taxonomy): domain Eukaryota; kingdom Fungi; phylum Basidiomycota; class Agaricomycetes; order Gomphales; family Gomphaceae; genus Gomphus; species Gomphus sp. MG54. The sequence continues at coordinate 2,295 of QLPG01003601.1, forward strand.
GGGCAATATATTTCCTAGTGATAAATACATCTAAACTCACAGGAAATTCCATAGGATTATTATCCTATTTATCCCACCGACTGTCAAGTACCGTACTGAGACACGACCATTCGGCAGTGCCGACCGAGCAATCATCCTATATCCACGACCAAGTACCCGCATCACCTACATAACACTTGGTGCGCCGGTCCCGGCTCGGCACACCCGCCATTCACATTCCTCGGTCCGTTTCACCTTGGGACTTCCATCCTTGTATTATCTTCGGTTACCAGCCTTGTCTTATAGTCTGGCACCTCCTATTGTCCTATCTTCGGGCACACTCTATTATCCTGTCTTTTATTGTTGTTTTACCCCTGCATCACATTCCTTATTCTAATTTTATTCGTTGTGGACAATAGCCACATGCTTTGCATACCTTGTTGTCCCACATTCCTTATTCCACATGTCGCTTCTTAACCTATATAAGTAGGACATGCATGTACATACTTCTTCATTCTGGGTATCGACTAGGCTTAGGCCCTTCTACCTTCTTCTCTTCTGTTAAGTCCTCGACTCAGGCCAGCATCTTCAGCATCCCCCTGAGTATCTGTCTGTTGCAAATACAGTGGCACGCACGGCAAGTAGGGCGAGGGCGCAACGCACGAGTACGTTGAAGCCAACGCCACTACTCTTGGCCCACAGGACTTGGCCATAGTCCGCCCGACCTTTCGACAACACCTTTCGGCAGTACCGAAGTCCGTCAGTATCCGACTCCTGACACCGACTCTCAGATGTTAAAGTGTGGGAAAACCCCAGGAAACCCTATCTGCCAGACTGTTAAGTCCGCGTGTCAGGCGCTTAGCTAGTACTTCCGAAGGGGTTTTCCAAGTGAGTGCGAAGGTCCGTAACGGGGCCGAGGACCGAGACCAGGGTCGGACGGACTACGGACAGAGACGGAGGCGTCGGAAGTTTAGGGTAGGTCACGGAATAGATCAATCCGGTCACTGAGGTGTTCGAGGTCGAAGGGACTTGGCTTCAACTTATGTGTTGCACCCTCCTCGATCGTCTGTCCCTAATTTCGGAAAGGGGGTGGGAGTTTACCGGAAGTGAATCGGAAACTGGTGGGAGACTAAATCGATATTCGTACTAGCGAACAGTCCAGTCGACTGTGAGACTATATACATGTAACGCTCTTTGTACTAACTTTAGCCGGTCATAAAACAAGGAGAAGGGTAGTACAAGGGGTTAATATAAGAGAGAACAAGGGAGCGAGGTACGCGATAGTCCTGCGCGTCGGTTATCAAAGTATTGAGTCCTCGGTCGGGAGCGGACTCGGGAACGGTGTCTTTGGTCGGACATGGAAACGCAGTGTCTCGGACGGACGTGACGGGAATGGGATCCACGGGAAACAGTCTTTCGTCCTTTCGGTCGGAAAGGTCTCGGAACGGAAGCGGGTGGTTGTGGGGGTTAGTGTGGGTTTGTTTGAGGGCATGGGCTATAACACAGACCCATCTACAGATTAAAAGTCTCAGGTTAATCTATAATTCAGGTGATTTTGGTATGACTATGCCAAGTTATTTACTCAAGCCCGATCCGCTCTAACCTAGTCTTCTATCTCTGATCCCAGAAACCGCAACTCCCAATGTATCCATGTGCACTCTGAGGCAAGAGCTTAGCTCGAGTCACTCGATGCTAGTTCTGCATTAGCTTTCATTGAAGAATGAAGAGATATCAAGAAGTGATTGAACATTGATTGTTGTATTCTCCTGGCTTTCGGTTGAGTCAACCAAGAAACCAACCAGCGTACATCGACACATCAGCAATATAATTTCACAGCAAGCTTATCGTCACATAGGCCTGGTAGGAAAATTCATGAATCAATGCTTGGGATCCATTGTCTATTTTCAGGGTGGAAAGCCATTTAATTGCAGAACCACCCTTGTATGTGATACATAACCACAATTTCTCATTCACTTGTCTTTCGACTAGCTCTGCCTGCTTTGGTTATTAGTAACTCCCATGATGGCATGGTCCAGACGACTCGAGAACGGTCGTGGAGATGATACCACGATGTAAATGGTATGGCTACCTGGTCCCGTACAAAAAGACAACTTTGATATACAAAAAGCTATAATGCAATTTATTTACACCAACATGCTAAATGTGGAGGGTCATTCAGTAGTATCTGTTGGAATGGGGCACAACCGGAACAATAGAACTGGACCATATTGATCTCAGCTTCAAGGAAGAAGTGGCTTTTTGTGTATATCTACCTAGACCAAATAGTTAAGAGTCTCTGTGATCAAAAATACTGCAGGAATCCAAATGCATGGTTTCACTAACTTCTCATCTGCAAGTGTGTGCTTGTCGAACCCTGAGCCCTAAGACGGAGTCCGAAACCTTCAGTCAGCGCCAACTTCACCTTCTGTAATGGGATACAATTTATTTACAAGGGGGTATGGCTAGTGCAGCCTAATGAACATGTCAGAATATAGAATAAAAATAAAGGAAACTCACAGGAATGCAAAAAAAAAACAGAACAAAAGGAAGCATGGAAACAATTGGGGCAAAACCCAGCAGACCGATACATTTACCAGCAGAGCTAGTACCGCCGGATGAGGAACATGGTCAGAACAAAAAATCAAAAGAAAGGAAGACACGCACAGAGGCATGCGCACAGGAGAACAAGGGAAACCCCGAAGAGTTAGAAAAAATTGGGGCAAAACAAAGCAGACCAAGAATGGTCTGAATCGTGTCAACACGCAGCATACCGATACATATTCCAGCTAAGCTAGTAATGCCTGATGAGCAACATGGTCAGAACAAAAAATCAAAAGAAAGGAAGGCACGCACAGAGAAATGCGTGCAGCAGAACCCATTTGGGGAGAACCCCAAGGATTGGAAAAGATTTGGGCAAAATAAAGCAGACCAAGAATGGTCTGAATCATATTTCGCTGATCGATTCCGACGAATCGGACATGATACAGCAAGCTGGGTAGGACAGTGAGTGTGCTACAGGATGGTATCCAGGGTTTGATCTAGCACACTCCAGGTTCTCACAAGTTTGATAGTTGATTCGCTTGTCTTCTTCTTTCCAGGTTTGTCATGTTTGCATATGTTTGAGAGTCAATTCAATTGACTTCTTCTTTCCATGTGTTTCATGTTTGCATATGTTTGAGAGTCGGTTCAATGGACTTCTTCTTTCCAGGTGTTTCATGTTGGCATATGTTTGAGAGTCGATTCAATGGACTTCTTCTTTCCAGGTGTTTCACGTTTTCATATGTTTGATAGTCGAGTCACTTAACTTGGTTTCACAATCATTTTGATTTCTTTTTCCAATGGCATCACATGCAATGCTCTTCAGAACCCAGAGGTGTGCGGATATCCTGCCAGATAAGGCAGATTTTACGGTTCGCAACTCAGGCTTACCAGCCACAAATATAAGTAGTGTCAACCTCAATCAGATGCGCAAAGCTTGAGTATCACACTACACCACCGTTCAGGCCAGAGCTGAAAATAACCTTGATTAAAATTCCGGAGTTTAGCCTAATCTGGAACCCTGGTCAGGGATTGGATTCTGTAAGATTTAAATGCGACTATAGAATTTCTCAGTATTTGCTCGGTGCAAAGTACTACTACTATTTACCTATAGAATTTCTACAAGTGTGTGAATGAGCAACAAGTTGTAAGTGAAAATATAACAATGCTTCTTACCTCAGTATTTGCTCGGTGCAAAGTACTGAGGAAAAAAGGAAAAAATGACTATCTTCTTTTATAATCTTTTAGAGAACAAAAGAAGATTGAAAACAATAAGAAAATCTTTTTATGGCGCAATTTATTTCAGGATAACAATGAATTCCATTGTGTCACAATGGAGTGATGCGGGGTGACACGGTTTGCATTGTCCTGCCCAGCCATTGTTACTCCAACACTCCCCCTCAAACTGTAGTCAGCCCTAGCTCAACGCCGAAATGTTTAACTTTCGCTGAAGGGAGGGCTTTGGTAAAAGTATCCACGACCATATCTTCGGTAGGACAATAAACCAGGCGAACGGCTCCTTTTTCAACGATCCAGCAGATAAAGTGGTAACGTATGTCAATATGTTTGGTTTGGGCATGGTACTGATGTTCCTTTGCAAGCGCTATAGCAGATTGGTTGTCGCTGAACATCATTGTAGGTGACAATTCATGTTGAAGATCTGTTGAATGAGCGATCGGAGCCAAAGGGCCTCTTTTGCAGCGTGGGCCGCAGCTACGTATTCACTTTCTGTCATAGAAAGTGAAACTATATTCTGACGTTTTGCGCTCCAGGACACAGCACCACCATTTATGACAAAGGCATATCCCGATATCGCGTGTCTGTCTTCGGCCATGCTACCATCCGCATCAGCATAGCCCATTAGTTCCGTCTTCGCTCGTCCGTAAGTAAGCCAAAGTTTCTTTGTGCCATTCAAGTAACAAAATATTCTTTTTACAGCCTCCCAATGCACTGGTCCGAACTTCGTTGAGTACCGGGATACTGTTTGGATGGCATATGCGATATCCAGTCGTGTCCCTAGGGCGGCGTACATCAACGATCCGACAGCCTCTCAATACGGTGTGTCACACATTTGTGCCCATTTGGCGGTCATTTTCGGGGTCTGGGACATGGTAAGCAGCAATCCTGGTTGCATAGGAGTGGATGTTGATTTCAATTTGTCGAAGTTGAATCGCCGAAGGATCGAAGCAATGTAGGACTCTTGAGAGAGGTGAATGGTGCGTTGATCTCTATTTCTTTTAACTTCTATCCCTAATAACCAGTGCAGCTCGCCCAGGTTAGTGATTGCTACATGTTTGGAAATCTGATCCTTAAAATCTTCGACAAGCCGGATTGTTGTTGCTGCGATAGTGCAGTCATCCACGTGGACCAATACGATCGCGAGGCCATGACTGTTGCACCGGAAGAATACTGCTTGGTCGACATCGCACCTTGCAAACTAAAGGTGGTGAGTCATTATTTCGACTAGCTTCTGATACCAACACCTTCCTGACTGTTTTAACCCATATAGCATTTTTATCAGATGGCATACCTTTCCAGAGGAATTGGGAGCATGGTAGCCAGGTGGCTGAGCCATGTAGATCGTTTTGCCACTGGTAAGTTCTCCGTTTAGGTATGTGCCCTTTATGTCTATCTGATGTAGTTCCATGTCTTTTGCAGCAGCCAGGGAAAGCACAGTTCTGATAGAGGCTAACTTTGCAACAGGGGTGAATGTGTCAAAATAGTCAACACCGGGCACCTGGGAGAAACCCTGTGCAACAAGGCGGGCCTTATAGCGGACAATGTTGCCAGCAGCATCCTTTTTGGCACGAAAAACCCACTTTGAGCCAACAATGTTTGTTTTTGGGGTGGATCGGTGAGTTCCCAAGTCCCAGCCTCCTTTAGTACAGCTAATTCTTCATGTATAGCACTCTCCCATAGCTCCCAGTCTGGACGGCATCTCGCTTCTGCCAATGATCGGAGCTCTATGGCCTCGACCTCGCTTGTTTTGGCCACTAGTAAGTACTCATTTGCGTCTTCTGTTAGCATCATCCAATCATCCAATCAGCTAATCCCTCTCCCTCCAGAAATTGAGTAGCTTTCTCAGTGATGGTGGGCAGTTGGATTCCTGTTGCAATAGCAGGGTCGGATAGTAAGTGAGTTGAGGTGCCATGACCTTCTAGAATGTCCCGGATGTGCTGACTGGGTTTGCGTATTCGTTTTGCAGGTATTTCGCTCTCGGGATTGATTAGATTCATTTCAGGGATAAGAGGTGCAGCGGTGACAGTTGGTTTGGGCAATTGTGGGTCAGTTTTCATTTCGACTACTTGCCATTCCTCCCCCTCGATACGAGAAGCTGACAGGTTGAAGTAGATATTGTGTTCCACGGTCACCGTTTGCTTGTCAGGCCAGTAAACTCGACAACCCTTGCTGCATTCATCGATGCCTAACCAATGCCCCTCAGTTACACGTCCACCCAGCTTATCTCCACTCTCTGTACGGACCCAAACCTTCTCTCCCCATTCAGGCACGTCCCGTAAGTCAGGTTTCTTTTCAAGTGCAGCTTTATAAGGTATTTTATCTTGGACAGCCCTGGTGAGTGTCCTGTTCATCAACCAGACTACATGACAAGCAGCTTCCCCTCACAGGAATCTTGGAAGACCACTCGCATGCAAGAGCGCTCATATGCGCTCTACAATCATTCGGTTGTGTCGCTCGGCTACACCATTGTGCTGAGGAGTGTCATGTACGGTAAGTTTTTGTGCTGTCCCCTTCGACTTGAGATAAAGCTCAAAGTTCTTTCCTAGGTACTCTCCTCCTCGGTCTGAATGTAGGGTCTTGATACTAGCATTGAGCTGAGTCTCACACCAGGAGCAATATTCTTTGTAGGCAGCAAGGGCCTCATCTTTGGTGCGCAGAAGGTATAGGTGAGTTAACCGTGTCATATCATCTGTGAAAGTGATATAATAACACTTTCCAGCTTTCGTCGCAACTGGGGCTGGTCCCCACAGGTCACTATGTACCTCGTCACCAAAGTTGGAGGCATGTTTGCCTTCTCACATCTTGGAGACAGACTTGCGAGTCGCTTTTGCATATACGCAGGATTCGCAAAAGAAGGGGTCCGTCGAAGGTGACCCATCTAACTTGATCCCCATTACAAAACCACTAGTGACTAGTCTTTTGGCTGCTTCAGGTGAAATGTGACCTAGGCGATGGTGGAGTTGTTCCAAAGTGAGTGTCTCAGCTGCAGAATTTGCCATATCGCACTCATGGGTGACTCGGTATAAGCCTCGTCCAGATTTGTGTATTGAGCCAACTTGCTCTCCACTTTGCCTACGTATAACACACTTGCCATCTGCAAATGTTATGGCAAAATCAGCATCGTCGAGTCGTCCAACCGACATGAGTGTGTAACCCACATCAGGTGAGTACAGGACTTCCGAGAGCTTCAGCTTGGAGACGTCAACACCATTTGGTACGTTGATAACCATTTCTCTGGTTCCCACTGCGTTAAAACTCTGTCTGTTTGCAGCCTGGAATGACTTAGGAGGAATTTCGATAAAGTTTTTGACTTTATCGCGATAGGGTGTAATATGCCTTGTACACCCCGAGTCGTAAACTTCGACACAAGGTGAGTTTGCAGTCAATTTGTCAATTTCAACACAAACAGCATGTACATCTTCTAGATTGATGCCAGTGAGGTTCAAGTCATCACTGATAAGCGAAAAAGTGTCACTTTCATCAGTTACAGGTGACTTTTCCATCTCGTTTTCACTGTCGGAGTCATCGGCGATCTCGGAGAACCAATCTTCCTTGCTGTTCTCTACGACCTCGATATCAGAGTCTGAGTCTGAGACTGACACCAGTTCTGGGAGCTCTGAGTCAGACTCAAAAAGCTTGTCGGCCAAAAAGGCACTTTCTATTTTGAGATCAGATTCGACGGCAGCATTGGTGGTGCCGCTCTTCATATGTGAGTCGTTTTTCTTATCTCCTGTGATATGTGCAGGTTTAGGACACTTATTTCTGTAGTGCCCTTTGTCACCACAGTTCCAGCAAGCTCCTTTCGGTTTGTGCTCTGACCTCTTTTCTCTTGTATTGACTGACACAAACATAGCTTCATCTTTATCGTTGGCTTTATTGTTTGTATGACCGGAACGATGGGATCTCTGGGCTGCATGGCGTTCATACTCTTCAAAGATTAAGGTGATGAGTTCGTCTGGGTCGATCGTCTTCGTGGTGCTATACAACCTGGTGCTGGCCAGCAGGTTTGATGCGAAGGCAGAGAGGTGAGGTTGAAGAGATTTAATAATGGTTGACCGGTAATCTTTTACTTCTATGTCTACACCGAAAGTGGCTAATTCTTCTCTTTTAACACGAAGTCCATCAAGGAATTCACGGACATTTCCTTTATCCGGGCACCTAGAGTCCATGAACTGGGTACGCAGGTCTGCTTGAGCAAAGGCACCTTTTGACGAGTATTCCTTCACAATAAGGTCCCATCGGTCTTTCAAGGACGGTTTGCTATGGATGTGTATGAGGGTGGAGTTGGGGATTCGGTGAGTCAAAAGTGCTTTAGCGGTACGGTCCTCCTTGCCCCATTTTGCAAGGGCATTTTCCTCACTGGCAGCTGGTGGTTTGCTGACCGCTGGTTGGGTAATTGTGCCATCAAAATACCCCCACAACCCTTTTGCTTCAACAGCATCCTGGAAGCGCATCGAGAACGCTGTCCAATTAAGGCCACTCGTCGTGAGTTTGGGAACAGAGGAGGGGAGAAGGTCAGTGGTAGTCAGAGCCGTAGTGGACATGGTCAAAAAAAGGAGCAAAGGTTGGAAAAGGTCTGGATGTGGGATATGGGGGCCCAATAACATGTAAGATTTAAATGCGACTATAGAATTTCTCAGTATTTGCTCGGTGCAAAGTACTACTACTATTTACCTATAGAATTTCTACAAGTGTGTGAATGAGCAACAAGTTGTAAGTGAAAATATAACAATGCTTCTTACCTCAGTATTTGCTCAGTGCAAAGTACTGAGGAAAAAAGGAAAAAATGACTATCTTCTTTTATAATCTTTTAGAGAACAAAAGAAGATTGAAAACAATAAGAAAATCTTTTTACGGTGCAATTTATTTCGGGATAACAATGAATTCCATTGTGTCACAATGGAGTGATGCAGTGTGACACGGTTTGCATTGTCCTGCCCGGCCATTGTTACTCCAACAGATTCTGCTTTTTTCAAGGTCAACTCTCAAGCTTGAAAAAAGGTTGAAATCATGAAATATAAATGTTGACATTAGATATATTTGTTCTCAAAAGCCAAGGTTGTATAATCATTGCCTAATATTAATTCAAATAACTTTGTATATTATTTCCCTACATAAATTTACAATAAATGTAGTTATACAGTGTCAACATGTCAAGAATTGGCTACTATCCTATAAACTGCAGCTCACGACAATAATCTTATAGACTTATGGCTGATAGACATTGACCTGGCTCATTCGTCGTGTTTGTGGCGGCATGTGTGGGTACATTGCATTCGTCGTATCGCGTGCGCGTATGGTGTGTTCGTGGCAGCAGGTGCGCGTTCGGCGCATTTGTCATGTTTGTGTTGTCACGTGCGTGTACGGCACGTTCGTGGCAGCGTGTGTGCATAAGATGCATTTGTCGTGTTTGTGTTGTCACGTGTGCGTAAGGCATGTTTGTCGTGTTTGTGTCATCGCATACGCGTACCGCACGTTTGTTGCGTTCGTGTCATCGCATGTGCATACAACGCGTTCGTGGCGGTGCATGCGCATAAGGCACATTTGTCATGTTCATGTTGTTGTGTGCGTACGTGCATGCGCCGACACCAACGTGCCGACTGTGGTGCCAAATGATCTGTCAAAGGGGTCAACAAAGGGGTAGATGATAAGAACTCACAGGATGGAGTCAACAAGAGTATGGCAGTGAAGAAATGGGTCTGTGAAGAAGCAAGGAGGTTGTGAAGAGCTGTGTCTGGAGGGTGGGTTTGAGATAGGAGTGGCAATACGGCACAAAATTGTGAGTGAACTGCATCAATAATGCAAGTCACAATCGTTTGGGGTGACCAAAAAAGCTGGGTAAGATGCACACCATTAATATGAGGATATCATGGAAGACTCACATCATCTGCCTGGTCGAAGCCAGCCATCTCCATGAGCTTGACATGGCCAGAAGCTCTTATAGTCTCACCATCCATTCTGGTCTCTCCAGTTAACACTCTCCCAAAGCGAGGATTATTGACCCATTGTCTGACATCCACCACGTCCAGAGAACCATGCACAAGGGATTCAGCAAGCATTGTCTTGCCAGAGCCCTTCGGGCCCAAGATAAGAAGCTTTACATGACCAAGTAATTCTCCCATAGAATTTGAAGGGCAGCCATATATCGTGTCTAGTGATGCATGTGTCGCATTTGTGTCAGAGTTGACACCGTGGGTTGGCATAACCTGTGCATTTCCCTAAATACTCCCTCAGCACTTCTGTGGGGTTCTTTGCTGTGCCTCATTGCTATCATCTGGGGAGTCATCCCCAGGTGGTTCTGGGTCATTAGGAGCCTCGGATTGCCTCCAGGAAGGCCACGTTCCCTTTGGGCGCCTAACATTTGATGGGATAGGAGAGGGTGTAGGGCTTGAATCATCATCGCCCTGTGTAGGTTTCAGGTAGAAATGGGGTGTAAATGCTCTAGAGGCTTGGGTGAGTGTGGTATTTTTTGATTCAGCTGTCTCAGGGATGCTGAACAGTGTTTATCTCCTTTCATGCACAGGAGGTTGGAATAATTCCTCAAAGCCTTCAGAAATGATGAGTCTGGTAGGGTCAACATGGAGATTATTTATTTACTTTTATCTTAAATATTATCAGACTCACCATCAGTTTCCTGCTTTTTCCATGTACGAGGCATGACTGGGTCTGATCCACACAACTCAGTTTTTAGGCTCAGCTCTGATCACATAACACAACAATGTTCAAACATTTTCTTCCTGCCACCACTGTCATTCATTGCTGGTTTTTCAGTTCCATCCACTTCAGCTGCTTCACAAGATCTTTCCCAATATGCAACCAATATAGGGAGGTGAGTAAGACTAAAGGTAGCCAACAATCAGGAACTTGCAAGTCTGGCACAGGTATCATGCACCTTAAACTCATGTGTGGCTTCCCCCCATCTGCTGGCTGCTTTGCTAATGATATTCCTCTGTCTCTTCTGGCTTTCTGGGTCTCTGCTGCCTCTCTCCTGGGCTGTTATTGCTGGGTTCTCCTCTTTTTCTGCTCTCTTCTTCTGGGATTCTGGGATCTGCTAGGTTGTGCTATCTTCTGCTGGGGGTTGTGCTGCCTTCTGCTGCTTCTCCTGGCTGTCTTCTGTTCCCTGCTGCTTCCCCTGTGCTCTCATTGGTCTCCCCAGCTCTGGTAAGCATTATTTTCCCTTTTTTTGGTCTATTTTTCACACTGATTTTCCTTTTTTGCCTCTTTTTCAGCTATATCCTGCCCCTTTCTCCTCTCCCACTCTCACATATTACTTTCTCTGTTATCTACTAACTTGGGTGAGTTCTATTATTATGTTTTCACTATTGTTGTTTACTAATTTTCGCTTTTTTGACCCATTTTCAGCCATCCTCTGGTGAGTAGAGTTTTGCATCAAGGTGTCTTGGTTTGAAATTTTTTTTGAAGATGAAATTGCGCTTTTTGTAGGATTACATAAGCCACACTTGCATGTCCCCTGCCTCCTCCAAACCCCACTGCTGACACACCCCCTTTTACACTGTGACACCCCATGTGCCTCACACTGCAACATCCCATGTGCCCTGTGCTCTTGCTATGGGGGTACTGTACCTGCCAGTGGTTGCTGCAATTCTTGCAATGAGGTTTGTCAATCATATGTTGACCAGGGCTTTTTTGTTGGCTTGTTATGGCATTAGATTACATTGTTATTAGACTTTGACAATAGAATATTTTGTATTGTCTGAATATTCAATACAAGAAAATTACCCATAGAAAAGCTCTTTATACTACCTTGACAACAGCCTGACACAAGATTGCTACTGCAAAATTTAACCTGGATATTAGACTAACAATACCTTGGATGCTCAGCTCAAAT
>QLPG01003602.1:0-13098 GCA_003314385.1 Gomphus sp. MG54
TGAAGCCAACACCACTACTCTTGGCCTGCAGGACTTGGCCATAGTCCGCCTGACCTTTTCGACAACCCCCTTCAGCAGTCCCGAAGTCTGTCAGAATCTGGCTCCTGACAGCGACCACCACTTCTGACTCCGTCTCACAGGCATCCGATGCCGAGGACGCCAGTGCTGAGGACTCAGCAACGGTGACCGAAGACTAGTCTGCCACCCGCCAGCCTCTGAACACACCGAGAGTTGCGTTGACTCGGTAGATGTCAGTATTAGAGGTTTAGATCAATGCTCCTATGCCCCCAAATTTTCCTTTAAATTTTTCAGTCATTATCCGTTCATAGTTAGACCCTTATGTTATTCCACCTTAGAATTCATTGATCTAGTACTGCTACATTCGGTCGTTACTGAATACATAGACATGTCACTAGATACTCCAATAGGACAACCCATCCACTCATCTGTTATCATGTCACTAGATTCGTCAGTCAGCAATATTCGGTCACAACTCGCTCACCCACTATAATCCGTTGATTAACAGGGTATTGGGCAGTACTACGCTCCGTCACACCACTAACGCCTTTAGGTGCGTCCGATGGCCTCGGTCCAGTCGGCACATGCCACTGCTCCAAAAGCCTCACCCAGGATCCTGCTCCATCGCTGGGAACTCCGCCAAAGGGTTCCTAGCTGAGGCCTCTCAGTCAGCGTTGCCATTCGGCACGTTTCGGCCAAGGTCTTCTCTGTCCATCCTCATCCGTTCCTGTTTATCCGATTCACATAATTGCATGCTTACTCCTTGTAGACGATGGGATGTCTACCTAAACAGGGGGGGTAGCAACCAAACAACGCTACGAACCTCTCCTCCTGAGGAAATCCCCTTTCCATTCACTCTTTATCTCGACCTTAATCCCTACCCATCCTGACACACTATTCCCGATAACATTAATTCCTCCGTCCAACCTGACCGAATCTGCCAAAACAAACATTGGTACATTCACTTGTTTTCTTCTGCTCACATTTTTCTATTTCACTTCCTTATCCTTTTCTTTAAAAAGAAAGACAAAAAGCTATTATCAGTCCTCTTTCAAAGTCTCTACTACCATTTCCTCATCAACATCCTTACCCTTTTCCTTCCCTTGTTCCTCACCCTCATCATCTTTCAATTGATCCTCACCTGGATCTTCACCCCCCAACTCCTCCGCAACGACCGCCGTCACCGGCACTGCCGACTCCCCACGCAAAACCAGACTCTGGTTCATGAGGACCATCGTATGGCTCATGAACCACACCTCTTCCACCAATTCAAAGAGCAGCCTGTTCGACCTCGACCTCTCTTGGAGGAGGTCCTCCCAGATCTCGGCAAGCTTCCGCGACCCCAACCCCACGGGCAAGGGGACTTCTACCGTCATCTCACGACCGCTTGGCTGTATGGCCACTGGCCGTTCGCTCGGACACATTGTAACAGCCCTCCTCGGCCTCTTCATCGGCCGCTCCTCTTCCGTTTCCTCCCCACTCTCTTCCTCACTCTCACTCTCCGACTCCACCTCTTCCCTACTCCTCACCTTGCACTGCCGAGGCGCCGCCAAGCTGCATTTCACCCGGCGCGCATTGCAGCATCCGCACGCCGCTCCCACATTCCTAACGGAGCAGGTTTCTCCGTGTTCCCTGCAATGATCGCAAGGAGGGCGAAGAGAGGGCAACCACTCCCAGGTCGGCTTCTTTTTGAACTAATAAATAAATAAATAAAAAGAACACACAAAAAAAATTTTTTATGAACCCTGCGTACCTGGGTCCCCCTTGGCCTACCTCTCCTACTCGGCCCCGCATCCACATCCATACCCCTCTTACGCATCGTCACCCTCGGCACATCCGGGCTTTCGGGATCTTCAACTGCTTTGACACCCGCATTCTCAAGTGCCTTGACCCACCCCGCAAGGTCCTGGCTGACCTCCACGTTCCTTTTCTCCTCAGGAGCCCGAGTCACTGCCCGCTGGGCCAAATGAACCCGTTTTTCCTCGGCTGCCTGAACAATCTCCCAAGCCAAATGAGCAGCCTTGATCGCCATCTCATACGCTTCCTTAGTGGCCTTTTCTGCCTGTTCCACCTCTACTTTTGCCTCTTTGTCTGCCTTCAGTTGAGCCGCGGTAGCCATCTCTTGCTCCCATTGACGCTGTTGCTCGAGCCGCTTCTTCTCGACCTGCTCCTTTTCATCATCGGTTATGGCACCCATGTCTTGCCCTGATCCTTTGATAGAAGTAAAGAACAAGGCTGATGAGAAGCCTGGGAATTTTCCCAAACAAAACCGTGACATCACGCTGACACCCGGAACTCTATTTTAACTCCGCTTACCGGCTTCATGGGTTCAGCCGCTAGAGGGGGGATACTGTCAAGCCCACAACACCGAGTACCGACTCACTTGGGAATACTGACCAACCGGCCCTCACCCGCATTATCTCGCACCACCACGCGGCCTCGGCTCGGTACGTCCGGTACATCGTATGGACCACTCCCCTCGTACACCCCCTTCCATTGTTCCTTCACCCCCTATCCACTCCTTTACCCGTTTCTTCCAAACAACAACGACAGCCACTCATTGTCTTGGCCATTGCCATTGTTTTATCTTAGGCCGTCCTCTATTGTTCTATTCCCGCCCACCATTTCATTATCTTATTTTCAGCCATACTCTATTATCCTAATACCGCTTACATTCCTTATTCTATTTCTGATCACTGTGGACAATGTCTCCATGTGGTTGCCTCATACCTTATTGTTTCCATTCCTTACGCCACCCTGTTCCACATCTTGCTTCTTAACTATAAAAGTAGCGGGATGTATGTAGATAGTTCTTCACTCAGAATATCAATTGATTCGCACCCCCTTGTCCACTCTCTATTTCTAAAAGTCCTTCGCTCGAGCCGATGCCCTCGGCATCCTCTCAAGGCTCCTTTCACTATCCAAATTAGTGGCACGCATGGAACAGCAGGGCGCAACGCAAGAGCACGTTGAAGCCTAGCCACCCCGTAACGGTTTACAGGACTTAACCGATATCTCGGCGTCACTGAATCTTGACAGAAAGCTACCAATTGCCTGCTGTATGAGATTCATTCTGACAATAAGTCAACAGTTTGTATAGAGAAGCCCGTGCCTGTAGTATTTAGCCCAGATTGTCGGTATCTGTGGATCGGCATTCACCTCTTTGCTCTTGATGGTCAAGGTAGCTATATTCCTGTACCAGGACTCAGTACAACACACCAGATGTATCCTGCACATTTTGAGTTTGTGGGTAGTCCCAGTCAGTGTTATGTCATTTTTGCAACCAGGTGGCAGATTACTAAAAACACTCATCATGGTGATTGAGGAGACAATCAAGATAGCCCTGAAGACAGCAAGTCTGAATCTTTGTATGCTTTGTCGACCAACTTGGATGATGAAGGATACAAGACTTGGAGTGAGTGTTCTAGCAAGCACAATGATGAGGCATAGGTGCATGTAAGTGGTTATTTTACCGGCTCCATTGTGGTGCTGATCTTTTGTACAACTTTGGTGGCAACATCTGCCCAGTCATATCTCATGGAGATGGCTCCTCAGAGCTGAGGGCATTACATGGGTTTCTTGAATTCATTGTATGTGATTCAATTTTATCTGGTAGGTGTATATACCTGCTTTTGCTCATCACAATAGTTTCTACATTGGACAAATGGTCACTGCCGGCATAAAAGTAGTCAGTGGTCGATGGCAGAACAATAATTTGTGGTGTGTTCCACTCTATATTCAAGTTAGTTTAATATCGATTTATGACATATCCTTTGTGAACCTATGTCTTTTTCCAGTGCAATCCTGCAACTTTGAATGTCATTTTCGTTTTCCTGTGTCCAGAATCATAGGCATATATTTCTTTAACATTAGTGGATATTCCTGACTAGATATGTATAGTACCTGATGGTTCTACGTGCATGGCAAGATATGCAGCATGTGATGACTGGTTACCAGCACACATTCAATGTCACTGTGTCAGGAGTCAGATACTGACGGACTTTGGTACTGCCGAGGGGTGTTGTCGAAAGGTCGGGCGGACTATGGCCAAGTCCTGCAGGCCAAGAGTAGTGGCGTTGGCTTCAACGTACTCGTGCGTTGCGCCCTACTTGCCGTGCGTGCCACTGTATTTGCAACAGACAGATACTCAGGGGGATGCTGAAGATGCCGGCCCGAGTTGAGGACTTAACAGAAGAGAAGAAGGTAGAAGGGCCTAAGCCTAGTCGATACCCAGAATGAAGAAGTATGTACATGCATGTCCTACTTATATAGGTTAAGAAGCGACATGTGGGATAAGGAATGTGGGACAACAAGGTATGCAAAGCATGTGGTTATTGTCCACAACGAGTAAAATTAGAATAAGAGATGTAGGACGGAAATAGAACAATAAAGGATAGAATAATAGGACGTGCCCTAGCACAATAGGAAATGCCCGATTGTAAAACAAGGCCATAACCGAAGATAACACAAGGGCAGGAAGTGCCGAGGTGAGGCAGACTGAGGAGTGAGGAGTGGGCGTAGGAATGAGGGGTGTGACCGATATGTGCATCTCGCCGAGATCAACTCATTGAATGGTTTGTACTTGGTTACTAATGGAGTATTTTAGTCGGTACCGCTGAGTTATCGGGTCCTCGGTACGTGTACTTGACACACTGCATATGAGGAGTATTCCCCACTTTACCTGCCAGCTACTTAGGTTATAACATATCGTGTTGGGTATCATTTCCCACTTTAAATTATATGTCTTTCCCCCTATTCTTAGCCTCATGCTTATGCATCTCTCCCATGTACACATTATCAGTGTCATATTTGGTCCTAATTGCCTCTGCCAAGGTATGTAAGCTACTATGTTGGTTGTTCCTCCCAGCGCTAATCTAACAACCTTGAACCTCCTTCAGGAACACACTGTTTGGAAATTTTCAAGATGATACTCTCTCAACACGAAGACTCCTCGCCCTAATGCCCAACAACAAGTGGCATATCAGATGGCATGAGAAGCTTGAACCGTCTATTACCAACAAACCAGTAATGCTCAATCCATAACTATAGGTGTTTACCTGTGTTCACTGGTCATTCAACTCACCTCATCCTAGTAGTTCGTGATAGATGTCTGACAGAGTAAGCCAACTGACAGTTTCATCAATCAGTCGACCCATCACCATGTTGGTCTTTAATGGAAAGATTTTTTTGGAAGGTGTGCTTACAACCATCCTCTGAGCAATCATTAACCTGTGACATCCCATGCCTAGGCATGTACTGTCTGTCACCCCTCTTTGGATTCACTAAATGTATGTGACTTCATTCCTCTCACTGTTCAGCTCATACTCATATGTTTTGTCGATAATCATATAGTTCCCAGGTTCATGAGCAGGTGAGCACATTCAATATTAGAATTTCTCTCAATAAGTTTTATCCATGTCTCATTCCCTGCCTGCGCCGATTGTCAGCTGACACAGGTAATGTGACTAAGTACGATATTGGATCATTATTTTGATCTCCTTGTTTAGTAGATGGTTCGTCCTCCCTGTTTTACATTACAGAAGTATGGAGGGGAGCTTTTGAATAGTTTCAGTGATTGTTGAACAGGATCTTGCTTCTATTATCATGTAGTTTCAGGGAGTTTGATGTATATCTTGTATATAAAACCATAATATTATCATGATTTTACATAACATGGAACCAGGATGCAAAAGAAGAACAATGGAAATCTCTTGACTTGCCCTCTTGGAGTTTATAGCAACTTGGTGATACAAACATGGACTTTCAATGCAATGTCGGCTACATTTCATACACAAATTGACTTGTTTTTAGTACTTTAAATATGAGATACCAACCAACTAACCATGGAAATTTTGTGGAGTTAGCTATGGGTTTCACCAATAAAGGATATACAACCTGGTGTATTTGTCACTGAAATCCAGCAATGAAATCATTGTGATGTCAGTGGTCATCCCCTTGGAATTCAGGGAAATATTAACTATACAATTGGGTACACCAAAGTCTTTCCATGCTATAGTTCCAGGAAACCTGTGAGTCTGTCCCTGAAACAGACTCATTGAAATGAGTGATTTTCCAATGAAATAGTTTCATTGACTTTCCAATTGAGTTCCATTGCAATGTCCAGTGGTGTGGTGAGTTTTCTACTCAAACTTCAGTGGCTCAACCCATAAGGTTTCATTGGGACTCCTTCTCACAGTGCTGTATGAAGATTTAAGTTTAAGTAATCCTCATTATAGAACACTTGCATTGGAGAGTCTAAATGATATTACAATACATGTCTTTGTTTGGAGCAACATCAATGTACTCACTTGGCATATATCTTTCTCTGCTTTGTCTGGCTCCAATTCTCTAATAAAAACAATAGCAGTGTATCATTGGAAATTCATTATATGGGGTCTAAATTGGATGCTTGTGTAGTTCGGTGAACAGCCCTCTGAAGGTTCAGAAAAAATGATGGTGCTGTTAGGCAGATTCACTACAAAGTGCGAGATTTGCCTCATGTCCTTTGAGGGTTTCATCAACAACACTCAAAACAGATATCACACAAGGAAATCACATGACCAAATTGGTGACCAATCAACAAATGATGTTTTCCTCCAACTTAATGGCATCTCTTACACTTGACTGTATTGTCCATAGTGCATTATCTGTTGGAAGATGTATGAGTAATCATTGAATGTAGCAGGACCATAGCAGAGCTGGGTATCTGAAGGCATTGATAGCCTCGGTCATGCATGACTGAGGTTGTATATATGAATGGACATGTGGTCACAGGCACCTCAGTGAATGGAGATTTCACTAAGGTGTGTATTCTTCTCTCTACATAGACAGACTAAGCTTACCATCCTGTGGCTTATCTGTACTTAGGTAGGCTAATAGCATATGCTCAGTGAATTCTCTATTTACTGAGCTTGTCTGTACTTAGCTACTGTGCTTAATTTTAACATCATCACTGTCTCTTTCTGATCATTGTCATACCTAATGACTGCATCTTTGATGTTAGGGAAAAAGTATGGGCAAAGATCAAGAGACAGCTTTCACATGTCACTACCAACGAGACAGACCTTTGTCTCTATATTTGTTATGGCCCATGCCTCTAGTAAACTTTCCCCCAAGGAAACAGGAGGGGAGACAGCCCCCAAGGATGTGGGGGTGTAGGACAGAACACCTGAAAATAAGGGCATTGAAGGTATGGGGGTTCTCGAGCCTTCAGAAGTCCTGAAGGCTCCTACTCATAAAAGGAGTAGGAGCATGGAAGCAGGGTCTAGTAAGGGGCTGGGGATGTGAGGAAGGGGCAGGAGTGAGTACCCAAGGGGGGCCTAGGTGAGTGGTGGTGGTAGTGATGGTTTTTTTTTTGAGTTTTTTCTTTTTATTGATTTTTTCTTCTTATTTAGTGCAAAGAAAAGGCAACCCACAGATGGTCATCTTCCCTCCATCTACCTTGTGAAAGGTGTGAGGAGCGGGAGGATGAATGCAAGGTGCATTCCATAGGGGCTATGTGTGGGACATGCAACTTCTGCAAGGTCAGGTATAGCCTGGCTGTACCATGGGTATCCAGAGCCAAAATTCACCCTGTCCTTCAAGAGGAGGATGACGAGATAGGAGTGGAGATTGAAGAGAACATGGAGGATGATGAGGAGGAGGAGAAGGAGGAAGAGGAGCTACCGAGGAAGAGCCTGAGGTGGGCCTGTACCATGCAGCCAAGCAGGAGGACACCAGTGATGGAAGTACCACAGGTGAAGTGGTGTAGAGTTGCTCTAGGTAATTAATACCTAAAAGCCTGCACACACCAGTCCTTTTCTCTGGCAGGGTCTAGCACAGTTGTTCGGTACAGCAGGACTATGACTTATGAGGCCACTATTCAGTGTGTAATTGAGGATATAAAAAATAGAACGTAGCATGACTATGCATGACCTGTGACACAATGTGACCATGACCGTGAGATGTCACATATGGGCTTGAGCTTGAACTTGGACTTGGACTTGAATACTAGAGTCTAGACTTCCTAGGCTTAGTCATGACTTGGACTTGTAGACTGACTTAAGACTTTAACTTGTGAACTTGTTATTACAGAGGTGAGCCAGAGGCCTTTATATATACAAAAACCAAGCAATGATGCAAAATGATGCAAGAGGTTGGCTATGTCAGTTGAATGACAAAGCACGAGAACAAAGTATACAAAAGAGGAAACTATGGAGAAATTCTAGAGAAATGGTACAGCATCGAGGCTGCATGAATAGGGGCTAGGGGCTATGATAGGGGGAGACTAACCAAAAAGGTAAGGATGATGAGTAACAATGAGAAAAGACTAACAGAATAGGAAACAGGTCTGATTCAAGCCAAGAAAAGGGGAAATATATAAAAGAAACAATAAGGAAGTCCACCAATAAACATCTAACAACCTTGTCCACTACTCCTGAGGGGCCTTAGGATGAATCAGGGGACTGAGTCATCTCAGAGTATTTCCAGGTCACAGGCTATATATCTTCCACAATTTCTCCAGTATCCAATCCAAGGATAGGGGTCTGGGAGTAGGAGGACAAATGAGTATATGGTCATGCACTCTTATTTTGTGTTTAAGAGTGAGTCGAATGGAGTGGGCAGGATAATCAGGATAGGATAGTGCCCTGAACTCTGCCTCATATTCCACTCTACTCCTATCACAATATGCTGGTCTAGATGTCATTCCAAGAAATATGTATGGTTCTTGGCTTTCTGAGAAATAGACTGCATCTCCTATTGCATATGACTGAGTGTAGATTGGATGGGATCGTCTTCTGAATGAGAAATGTGCTGGTGGGGGTACGCGAAGATAATGATATGTTAATGGTTCTGCCTGGATCTGTGTGTCATGGGTGTTGTAGCGTTGCATGGGAATGAGCTCTGAAGAAGACATGATGACAAATTGGGAGTCTGAAGATTGGAGTGCTGCATAGAATGTGTGTGATGTGAGGACAGTGAAGGTGATATAGGATGAGCACTATCGGAGTCTAATTTGGAACATGGTTGAGATTGATTACTTTACTGTCAGCGGTTGGTGGGTAGGAGGATTGTGGAGCTGCTGGAGGTTCTCCTTCAAGGTCAGGCCTGGATGCAGAGGACCTTGTTCCTCCTGGCAGGTGAGGTTTCAGGAGATGCAGGTGGATTGGGAGAAGGAGGAGAGTCGACAGGAGCAGGAAAGTTAGGAGGAGCAGATGGAGGAGATAGTTCAGAGCAGGATGAGCTCAAGGATGATAGGAATGAGAGAGGAGGAAAGGGGAAGGAGAAACAGAGGGGGAATGAGGATGAAGATATGGGGGGGAAACCAGGAAAGTAAGACTATGAAATAGTCTTAAAATATATCTTGTTTCATATTTTCTTTGAATAAAAAAAGTAAGGAAACAAAAGATAAAGGGCATAAGAGGAGAAAGAAACAAATGGTCATGCCAAGATGTTTGGCTGTCTCAGTTGTGGTAAACGGAAGGAAAGAGAGGGTGATGGATAGACTAAAAGATGTTGGGAATGGGTGTGATTGTGATGTTGGGAATGGGTGTGATTGTGATATTGGGAATGGGTGTGATTGTGATGTTGGGAATGGGTGTGATCTTGATGTCAGGAATGGGTGTGATCGTGATGTCAGGAATAGAGTGTTGGGAGGTTGAAGAAGAGGGGAATTCAGGATGGAAGTAAGGTTGGGGTGATGGATGGTCAGGATGGATGGGAATTATGGTCAGGATAGAGAGTGGAGAGGGGTGAATGGAGGGAGGTTTTGGGAGAGGAATGTCTTTGGGAGGGGAGATTGTGTAGTTTGAAGGGTTTCTAGCTAGTCACCACCTCCCCCCTTTTAGGTAGATGTACCACCATCTACTAAAGTGTTGGCTTCAAACTGAGGGAACAGAAAAGAGTGGTGAGAGCATATAATGCAAATACACAGAACAGATGAAGCAAACACAGATGGGGACAGATGGAAGAGACCTTGGCCAAATGTGCCAAATGGCACCATTGACCAAGAGGTCCCAGCTAAAAACTTGCCAGCTTTTCTGGTATACAAGCATGCACAAAGGCAGTTGCATTGACTAGGGCTATTGGCAGAGCTTCCAGCGATGGAACAGGATCCTGGGTGAGGCTGTTGGAGCAGTGGCAGGTGCCAACTGGACTGAGACCATCAGGATGCACCTAAAAATGTTAGTGGTATGACAGAACATAATACTGCCCAATACCCTGTTAATCAATGGATTATGGCAGGTGAGCAGGTTGTGACTGAATATTGCTGACCGACGGATCTAGTGATATGACAGATGGATGGGTGGACTGAAGTTGTCCTGATGGAAAATCTAGTGGACATGTCTATATATTCAGTAATGACCAAATTAGCAATACTAGATCAAGAAGATTCTAAGAGAGAATAAAATAAAGGGAAATGTCCAAATAAACTATGAGTGGATGCTGATTGATCAAGCATGCAGAGTAGGTTGCTAAGGATGGGGCATTGCTGCAAGGTTGGCAGGAAAAACTGAAAATATCTTGATGTTAAGAATGCAAGCAAGTGAGGTTCTTAGCATTTAAAGCTTGGCGAGGTTGAAACATTGCAGAGGTTTGGGCATGGGGCTTGGCTTCAGCTTATATGCTGCGCCTTCCAATCTTGTTGATCCCTAATTTCAAACAGAATTTTAGAGTAAAGCAAGGTCTCAGAGACCTTGACAAAAGCTCAGATGACGAAGCCCAGAGGTGAGCAAGGTTGCTGGTCATATTCTAAGTTGATTATCCGACTACTGAACTTCTACATTACATGCATATTTATACTAATGCATATTTCAAATTCTAGTAGTACTTAGTGACTGAGAAAAAGGGAAATATAAATGGGGAAAGGGTGTCTGGCCAAAAGAACAAGGAGGCGAAAGTACAAGGGGCTAGAGCAAACTTTGTAACCAAGCTGCTATGGGACCTGGTTGGGATCTAATGTACTTCCATTTTAGGAGTTGTCGAGTGGAGTTGGGTTGATCGGCGAAGTTTGGAGATTAAAGGATGCTTATTGATGAAGGTCGGGAGAAGTTCTTGACCAGTGAACAATGGTATGATATCCGGTCAGAGGTTAGGTTTTCTAGTCAGAGGTTATATTTTCCAATCTGTCTCCCAACGCTGGAGTCCGTGTCTCCCCTTTGCAGCTCGGTGCTATGAGTATAGGTGACAAATGGTCCCATCATATAGGAAGCATGGATAAGGAATCCTCTTTCAATTTGCTGGGTGCGTTCTATACGACTGCGTAAGTGCACACCGTACTTACTACTACACAGATCTGCGAAAACTGATATTCAATCCAGGGAAACTTTATGGACACTGCTAATGTCTATCAGGGCTAGTCATCGGATCAATTCATAGGCGAATGGACCGAAAATCGTGGCATCAGAGATCAGCTCCTGATTGCCCCCAAATTCACCATAGGCGATAAGTATGGTGATTTTAATATATGAATTAAGATGAATTATTCAGGAACCAACAACAAGTCCCTCCACGTATCTGTCGAAGAGACTACTCAAGAATCTCAGAACGCCTTACATCGATATCCTCTACGTGCACTGTAAGTCTCTTCCTCCATCAACATTCTTTACCGAATGGTCTGAACGTTTGACGTGTACGGGGTGGTCATACGATACTTCCATAGTAGAGGTTATTCATAACCTACATAATCTGGTTGCCGCTGGGAAATTTTTGTACCTCGTAGGTTCTTATAAAAATTTATAATATGAAATTATTTAATTGTCAGTTGACTCTCACGTTCGGTGTGAAAAAAAAAAAAAAAAAAAAAAAAAAAAAGGGGGAGTCGTCACGCTAGGGAGGATCTGGTGCTCTTGTACGGGGGTGTTGCCCCGCCATAAAACTTGACGCGGACTCGAATTTAGTGATGTTGACCCGGATGCGGTGCACAAAACTCAAGTCCAATATATGTGGGCTTTGTGTGAGCCAAAAAACTGGGAGGACTGAGCGATGATCGACGTCCCGCTGTGAATATGTATCAATTAGCCGTTCGCAAGTGGCAGTGCATCTATCTCTCCTCGGGCTGGATTTTTATTACTATATCCAAACCGACACGTCATGGTGCGGAAGGTGACCCACCCGACAGGTGTATGAAAGAATGAATGCCCTCGGCTCAACAAGTTGATTGGGTCAGTGGGCACTTCTCATCCTTCGACCTACCACCCCTTCCGCCATAATACCTGACGCAGACTCACCCGGATGCGGTGCACAAAACTGAAGTCCAATATATGTGGGCTTTGTGTGAGTCAAAAACTGGGAGGACTGAGGACTGAGCGATGATCGGCGTCCCGCTGTGAATATGTATCAATTACCCGTTCGCAAGTGGCAGTGCATCTAGCTCCCCTCGGGCTGGATTTCTATTACTATATCCATGTTGGAACTAGCAATCTGACACGTTGGCGAAGTCTAAGAGCTAGGACGTTTCTTTTGTTCTTATTCACTCAGACTTTTATTGAAACACGAAATTATATTATTTTTGTTCTATTGTATAGACCTTTGTAGCGGTCAAAAGACCGATGCGTAGTTATAAGCGATTCTCTAAATAGATAGTTTTTCAGTCGAAGTATCTGCACCTTCGACTGAGGTAAGTCTCATCGTTCTCAGAAATTATATCTAGAGTACTTATATCTATTGTAGTACTCTTATCTTTTGGTGAATTCGTGTCACATCGATCCATTATATTCTATCAATCCAAAACGACACGTCGCGGTGCGGAAAGGTGACCCACCCGACAGGGGCATGAAAGATCAACAGGTTCATTGGGTGAATGGGTATCATCGTTAATTATCGATGCTATTACATATGGTGGATATGTACATGTACAAAAAAAAAAAAAAAAGGGAAAGAAAAGAAAAAAAAGGGAAGAAAGGAATAGAAAGGCAGAAGAACTCCCCGTTCTCACCCCATTCCCCATCGTCCCCCACCCCCGGGGGTCTCAGACTGTGTGATGTGGGTCCTCCAGGATATCGGCGCAGCACTGGTACTAGTTTGTGTCACTAGATCAGGGAAAGGTCAGTCTCAAATCAGAAAACGAAACATGTTGCACGTACCTAAGCCATGGGTCCA
>QLPG01003608.1:0-13332 GCA_003314385.1 Gomphus sp. MG54
GACCTTTTCAACGCCCCCCTTCGGCAGTCCCGAAGTCCGTCAGAATCCGGCTCCTGACATGGGTCTCGCACCCTTCGAGTCCACTCGACGGTCGTTGATTGAACATCAGCCTGACCTTTACCAGATTGCCAGTCTGGGGGCCCCTCCTATGCTGGGGTTGGATCCTTGTGACAGATGTTGCAAGTGTGAAGACCTATGTATGTGGACTTCATCAGTCAAAACTTGTGTTCCCTGTCGGAAGAGTCGGGTGAAGTGCATGGTTAGTGGTGTACCGGTTGTTATGGGGTCGACCACGAGAAAGAGGAGGTGGGAGGAGACAGAGGTCAAAGAGGTGTCCTCTTCGAAAAAGATAAAGGTCGAGGTACTGGTCCCTCCTCTTCCAAAAAGCGGGGGTGACGCAAACATCGACCTCCTGAGGGAAATCAGGGACGGTGATTTTGCCCTTGTCGTCACCCTGAACAGGATAGCGGATGCTTCCAAGGTGGCAAACACCCTCAAGACCAATGGTCGGAATCATTCGACAGGTGTGGGGGGACGTGGTGTACCCTCCTAGGCTCATCGGGTAGTGGCGGGTCAGTTGATCCTGACACGTGGTGTGGGGAACTCAGCACTTGTGACCGAACAACCTACTGAAGAGGTGGTTTCAGGGGCTGTGGCACTGGCAGTGGAGTCACTTCCTAAAGTGGTGGCTCTGCAAGTTGTTGCGTTGGTGGCAGGGCTGGTTTCAGACGTAGTAGTCCCAGGGTTGGAGTCGAGCAGTGGGGGGGGAGAGCAGGGAATCGATTATTTTTGTGGACTGGATCCCTCTGATCCCGATGAGGCGCATGTCCTTTTATGGCAATGACTGATGATGTGGGGTCGTGGTGGTTGTGGAAATCGTAGCATTTGTTCTACCGGTTTGTCGCTTTTTTGGACGGAGGTAGTGTCGTCGGGATTTGGGGAGTATCCTGCAACTCGAGTCTCAGTTGAAATTGTTGATTAGTTTAGCTTCGTATTAATTTCTAACAAGAAAAGGGTCTAGTTCTAAGAGAATCTACATGGTACCATTAGTCTAAGGGGTGGTATGGGATTCCATGGTGATCAGGATTCTTCCTGAGTGGAGTTTTCAAAGGGTTGCATTTTGAGTGCTGAGTGAAGACTGCTGGCTCCATATTGCCAAGAATCAGTTAGGATAATCTAAACGAGTAGTACTCAATACCCTGTCGATCAACGGATCGTAGTGGGTGAGCATATGGTCCTTGCAACTAAAATTCTGACAGGATTCGGGGGGTCAGATTCAGAGGGTTGGATTTGGAGGGTCAGAGTTCGGAGGGTTGGAGTATTTCCGCAGAGGGGTCAAAATCTTTCGATGATTGGTCACGGGGGGTCATATTCCTGAAAAGGTTGGATGTGTTGTTTTGTTTTTCGTCCATAGGCACAGTTGGTGTTCAACGTGAACAACTGGTGCCAGAGTCAGGGGCCTAACTTCTTATGCCTTGGTTTCTGAAGCATCCGATGTCTCAGACTCTTCTTCAACCTCTTCCATCATGGAGGCTACGTGCCCTTTGGTGACTGTGGTAGTGGATCTCAGGCATTCCTTGGCTGAGTGGCCTGATCTGCTGCAGAAGAGGCAGAGGTTTTGTTCGACGCGGCGTTGCCATTCTTGCGGTGTAAGTTTTCCATCTTTTCCAATTTTGGACAAAAGATCCATGGTAGTCCTGCTGCCACTGGATGGGGTCTCAGGTTGGCCTACATTGGCCATCTTATTGCCCATGTTAGGGGCCGAATACGTGGTCACAGGGGTCCTCCCTCTGTCGTAGGGGTGGTCAAAGTTCCGGGTGGAGGGGGGCTCTCTGGCAATTTATGATCGTCGCTCCCAGTAGCAGGCGTCAATGGATTGGGACAGGAGATAGAGTTGGAGCAGGGAATGGGGTTTTCCTACTCTAGAGATCTCATCCTTGATTCTGCCAGGGAGTCTGTTGTAGAACTGGCGACAAAGTGCAGCGTTGCCCCAGTGGACGTGGGTGGCTAGTCGATTGAATTTGACTACATATTTTGTGATGCACTGATTATCGCGCATGCGGAGGGTCTCAAGGTCTGCTTTGGCCTCTCTTTCTGGGTCATGGGGGCCGAAGTTGGTTTTGAGTTTATTCACGAACTCCTCATAGTCATGGAGCCGGTCTGGCTTGTTGGAGGCGGAGAGGGCTGGCTCGAACCAGTCCAGGGTGGTACCGGTCAGGTATGACAGTACGTAGGTCACCTTGGCGCTCTGGGTATCGAAGGCATCAGGGCGGTCATGGAAGTTCAGTCTACATTGCACTAGAAAGGTTTGTAGTTTCCTCGAATCGGATCCATTAAAGGTATCCGGATCCCGAACCTTGGCGGTGTGGGGGGCTGATCTTCTGGGGCTGGCTAAGTTGCTTGCCAGTATAATGAGGGCCTGAGTAAGATCAGGCACAATGTTGGATCCTAAGGTAGGGGCCCCTCCCGGGTGTGCAGGAGGCAGTGGTGCTGCGGCGGGTGGTGCGACATGGGGTTGGATGACAGGGGGTGGTGCAGTGAATGGGGGTACGGTGGGTGGTGCAACGAGTGGTGGTGCTACAGGCGGTAGTGCCATGGGTGGAGGTGAAAAGGGTGGTGGTACGTAGGGGGGTGCCAACAAGTCTGATGGTACTGCTGTGGATGGTCCTGAACTGGACCGCATATCTGATGGCAATGATTGTTGAATCACCGGGGGGTGGTTCACGAGGAACAGGTTGGTCAAATTCAAATGTGTTATATCTGAGATATAACCCCGACATCTCGGACATCCAATATCCGGCGTTACGAAGAACCACCCTCCGAATCAAGTCCGAGCCTGTTTCCTCACCTCCAAGTCCGAATAGCATCGATACCCTCGGACCTCGGACATCCTTCCTTTCTCGTCGAACAATAGTCTTGTTGTCTTATTGTAACACCAGATGTATATTTCTCTTGTTCCCCATTTTCGTTCGTCTTGTTGTTCTCTTGACTATTCCCAATTAGTTACAATAAGGACTGCATGTATAAATACCTCCAGACTTCTGTACTATACCTTAGTTCGAATATTGACTTGTATTCCCACTCGCTCTTGAACTCCAAAAACTTATCTTCTCCGAACCTCCAAAATAAAGGACTGACGATCGAGGAGGGTGCAATTTTAAAGTTGAAGCCAAGTCCTTATGACTCCGAACACATGACTTGGACTGACTTACATCAGCTCGGACCTGATGCAAAACTCGGACGCTAACAGAATGCAGGTGTTGATCTGCATCTGAGAATCCAGAGTCGGAAGAAGGCTCCAGGGGATGTGCTGGGGTCTGAGGCATCTGAAAACTTGGTCCAGGGACAGGCAGTTCTTGGGGGACGGATGCACAGCAGGCAGATGCCTGAGTGATTGTCTGCATGGCTTGTGAATGTGTGATAGGTCTCATGCTTAATGATGATCAGGAGTGTGAGTACAAATATACTGTTAAATCCACATGTCGGCACTTGGCTAGAGACTTCCAGAAGGATTTTCGGAGGGTTCCGAATGGTTTCTGAAGGGGGGATTCATATTCTGAGGGCAAGGGGACTAAGGGTCAGACTCAGGATTGGAATCAGGGTGGACAGAAGTCGGGAACGCCAGGGGTCTTGGGACTGTTCACGGTATAGGATGGTACAAGTGGTTCGAGGTCGCAGGGACTTGGCTTCAACTTATGTGTTGTGCCCTCCTCGATCGTCTGTCCCTAATTTCGGAGAGTCGGAAAGTTTACCGGAACTTAATCGGAAACTATGATGCAGAATTAAGTTGATATTCGTACTGGTGAATAGTCCAGTCAACTGGTGACTTATATACATGTATCTAGTCTTGTACTCTCTTTTACCGAGTAAAGACAAGGGGGGGGAGAGTACAAGGGGCAATATAAAATGAAGAACAAGGAGTGAGGTATGCGAAGATCCTGCACGTCGTCTATCAAAGGAGCAGAACTTTGACTTCGGAGTCTTTGGAGGTTTGGGAACACAGAACCTTGGAATGATATATTGGACATCCAGAAATCGGTTATTCAGTCTTGGGCGATCGAAAAGGTCCCAGAAAGGGTGCGGGTGGTTGTGGGGTTTAATGTGGGTTTATTTGGCAGCATGGGCCATAACAAGATTTCCATAAGACCCTCTGGTTGCCAAGTTTTTATACTGGACACCAAATGAATTGGCCAGTTTCCTTATTAAGGTGTCTATCATGTAATCAATTACCATATAAGGAAGGTGTCTATTATGTAATCAATTGTCAAACTGAGCTGCCATACCCTCCAGTACCTGTCTATGGGATTTGTATTTTGTGAACTGAACTTCTGGATGTGAAGTTGTGCATCACAAGCTGTCATGATATCCCTACTCCTCCTCTTTCTATTACTTGTTATTGGGCTCCGCTACTCTGCCAGACTATATGTAGAGTTCTTAGGTAATTAGTTAAAGCTCAGTCTTGAGCTGGTCAATACACCGACAAGTATCATTCCTCATTTCCCTCTTCTGCTCTCCAGTATTGAAGCTCTTGTTATTGCTGACATTAGCTCAAGACTATTATATCCCTACAACACCCTATCATGGATGTTGATCTCCTATAACAAATTCTCACAGGCCTGCAGCAAAACAATGCAGACCTGACTGCAATGGTGAACAACCAGACACACCACCTTAACCAACACCTAGTATCACTACAAGCCCAAACACCCCAGCTGACATCTACAACCACCTCCTCTATCCCATCAGCTGGAAAAATCACAAGACCAGAACCATTTGATGGCTCATCAGAGAAGATTGATATCTTCTTGCATGAGCTCTACCTGAACTTTGAGGATGGTACATCTTATTTCAAAGTGGACCATATGCGAAAGATCCACTTTGCCTTGTCCTATATGAAAGTGAAAAAAAGTTTGCGGCTCAGTGGGCAAGTTATATCACAGGGTAACTGGAAGCAGGAACACACAGCTACCAGAGTTGGGAGGAATTCTGTACTGAGCTGCTGATAACATTCCATGACCCAAACAAGAAAGAAATGGCTCAATAAAAGCTGGAGCAGCTGAGACAAGGAGGAAGGCCAACAACAGAGTTCTTTGTGGAGTTTGAGGAACATAGGTCACAGGCGGGGTATAACGATAAAGGATATGTTGCCTTGCTCAAAAGGAACCTGTCTCCACATGTGGTGGAGCATATTTACACCCTGGAGACCATTCCAACAACATATGACAAGTGGAAGTCATATGCCCTCCATTTTGACAGCCAGTTGCATGAATACCAAGCAACAAAAAGGGGGACTATAGGACCAAGGGCATGGCAGACTCCAAGAAATCCACAATCTACTCCAGCTCAGTCACTCACTCCTCCACCCACTTTGGGACCACATCCCATGGAGATTGATCAGACTCTAGGGAAGCCAGTGAGGGTGGTGATATGCTTCAACTGCAGAGAGCAGGGATACATAGCACGAAACTGTCCCAAACCTCAAGGTATACAGAAGGTTAGAGCAATGATGGATGGGTGGACAAAAGAGGAGAAAAAGGAGGTGCTGGATATGTTGAAGAAAGAGGATTTTCAAGAGAGCAGGAGTGAAAAGGATGTCCTCCTTGCCCTGGATATCTGTAAACTACTTCACACCACTAGCAGTTGAAGAAAGTGCAGAACCGGAACCTGAAATCATCCCAGAACAACCCTTGAAAGTTGAGAAGGAGAAGAAAGAGAAGAGGAAGTGAGAAGAGAAGGTGGTGGTGGCAGAAGAGGTAGAGAAACCCAAAGAGCGAACGACAGAGTGGGTGTTGTGGAGGATACACTAACACAACAAGTCAGGGCAGGAAGTGTTGAGACAGTGGACATACAGCAGAAGGAAAGGAGAAGTGACACTAGAAGTACAGTTGCAGACACTCAAAGTCCGCTTTTTGATTCCAAGAGAATGGCTCATGTAAATATTTTAATTTTTACAGAATCAGATTCACACTCTGAAAAGGAGTTGATTTAGCATTTTTTTGGATTTTTACTGATAATTTTAGGGGGTGGCCAAATTTTCGGACCAAATTTCCAGTGATTGGCATGGGTATTGGAACCCATGGTAGCATGGGTTGTTGTTAAGTCCGCGTGTCAGGCGCTTAGCTAGTACTTCCGAAGGGGTTTTCCGGGCTAGTGCGAAGGTCCGTAACGGGGCCGAAGACCGAGATCGGGGTCGGACGGACTACGGACGGGGGCGGAGGCGCCGGGAGTTCAGGGTAGGTCGTGGAATAGATCAATCCGGTCGCTGAGATGTTCGAGGTCGAAGGGACTTGGCTTCAACTTATGTGTTGCGCCCTCCTCGATCGTCTGTCCCTAATTTCGGAGAGGAGAAGGAAAATCACCGGAGTGAGCTGGAAATGGGTGGACTAAGATGATATTTGTACTAGCGAACAGTCTAGTCGACTGAGAGACTATATACATGCGACTGTCTTGTACTATCTTTTGCCGGTAATAAAACAAGGGAAAAGGAAGTACAAGGGGGTCAATATAAAGGAGAGAACAAGGGAGCGAGGTACACGATAGTCCTGCGCGTCGGTTATCAAAGTATTGAGTCTCGGTCAGGGACGGACTCGGAGGTGGTGTCTCAGACGCGATGGGATCGGAAACGGACAGTGGACTCTGGGTCGGACTTTGTCGGGAACGGAGATTACGGAAAACGGTCCTTCGTCCCTTCGGTCGGAAAGGTCTCGGAATAAGGAGGGGTGGTTGTGGGGGTTGTTGGAGGTATGGGCTATAACAGTTGTGGCTGATGTAATTGAGGTTCAGCGCCAACCTTGCTTACATCAGCTTGGTGTCAAACATACACATATGTCAGCCTGCCTACTGCATGGGTTGTGGCTGATGTAATTGAGGTTCAGCACCAACCTTGCTTACATCAGCTTGGTGTCAGTCGGCCTGCCTACTGCACGATGCTACCAACCTTCGACGGACAGATGCTACCACATACCCAACGTCGTCCAAGTAGACTGGATGCTACCACATACACATACCCAATGTTGGCCTGCCCACTGCACGACACTACCACATACCCAACATCGGCCGCATGTGGTGCATGCATGTCGTACGCAAACACATATGATGCATGCGTAATGTACACGAACACATATGACACATGCGTGTCATATGCGAATGCATACGACAGATGTTGTATGTGTGTGCATGTACCGCGTGCGTGTCGTATGTGATGCATGCATAACATACACGAACACATATGACACGTGCGTGTCATATGTAAACACATATGACGTGTGCGTGTTGTACACGAACCTGTCGTATGTGTGCACATGCGGCCGACGTTGGGTATGTTAATGAGTCAAACATCTCATTCCCATCTGTTTCCTTTTCATCTGCAAGTGTGGAAGGTGTGACACCGTAATTATTTTTGTTTCACCCATCTCACCCAGAATTTGCTTGAAAGCTGAATCTCTGGATGCATCTGGGCAGAGCAGTCAGGTCTTGCCTGGGCTGTACGTGACCAATCCTGACCCTGACTTCATTGGGGTTGCTGGTAGTCCCATCCTGCCTCCTGGGAAGCCCAGGTACACTTGCCTCTGTGTGTATGCCATCTATACCTAAGGCAGATGTGTACCTGGGTGCACCTGAGGTAAGATGCTGTTTGCATTGGGGTTACTGGTAGCCCCATCCTGCCTCCTGAGAAGCCCAGGTGCACTTGCCTCTGTGTGTATGTCATCTATACCTAAGGCAGATGTGTACCTGGGTGCACCTGAGGTAGAATGCTATTTGCATAGGGGTTGCTAGGTCTATAAGATTATTCCTCTCCCTGTGCTTTTACCTCTTCCAAAGCCTTCATGCCTTTCTCTGAGACACTCCGATGACCCTTCTGTTTTCTGACAACCCATGCTGCAGCCCAACCTGTTAGCCCATTTCTGTAGGCATCAATAAATCTCCAAGACTGATTGATAAATCTTCGAATGACTTCTGGAGGGCAGGAATCAAGAACCTCAAAAGCTTTCTGTTTTGCTGCAGTAAAATTTGCTTTTGGTTTCTCCTGATATCTGTATTTACACCATCCCCAGTACTTAGCCATTTAATTAGCTGATAATCTTTATAATAGATGATATTGGACTTGCCATTTCAATTGGGTTCAATTCACAATGAAATTTTGGCAAGAAAATACACTCATGGCCCTTCTTCTTGATCATCAGCTCTAACATAGAAGGCTAATCCATGAAGTCTTCTTGCTACGATAACAGTCGAGCCATGCAGCAGTTTTGACTTTCAAAAGGACAAACAGGTAAGCACTTAGCTTTCATCTTTGAAACATCAAATCCACGTTCCTCAAGGCAGTCTTTCAAGCCTTTTGCTTCTCCTTGTGGTGTGATCATTTCCTGATGGAGTCCACAGAATTGAGGGTCTGGATTTGACTGAGGAATGATAGTATTCTTTTGCTTTCATTGAGTACCACCAGTTGACTTGTTCATTGTGAATGCCTTAAGTGCATCTGGTAGGAGTGAGGCATGAGCAGATGATTGATCAAATACAAATAATGCTTGGCAGTCTGGATGAGCTGCTTCAAAGATCTCCATTGCAGACTTGACTTGGACCAAAAGCTGGTCAGTGTCCCACCAAGGATCACCATTACTTCCTGGATAAATCACTTTGCGAGCATCCCAGATGATGTGGCCAGTTTCATCCAAAAGAACCAATCGACCATCCTCCTCATTGATAAAATCAGAAACATGAATAAGTCTACCTCACCCTTTTTTTCGAAGTGGGTGTTCTCCTTCTCTCAACCTAGCCCAAATTCAATTTTTGAGATTTCTTTGAATTTAATAAATCAACTCACCATGAGGTTTTGACATCATCATCAGCATGAAAGCAGCACTCATCATGATATTGAATGATGATTCTTTGCTGACATTCTTCTAGCTCTGGCATAATCTTGCGAATTTCTGACTCCTTTCCCTCCATATCCAAATCAAACCTCTCGTATTTTGCCACCCACTTCTCAAACTCCTTGAGTGCTGGAAGAAAAACCTTGTTCCAATAATCCACAACATCTTCTTGCTCATGACCATCCATATAAATACCTTTTCGAACCACTGTTTGTCTCCATCCAAGCTTAATCAACCACCGATGAGCAGTCTGCTCACTAATGGGAGATTTTGGAGCAATATTGAGCTCAGCAAACAATTTGTTATTCAGAGCATGTTGGAGTTTTTGTGGTGTGACATTACCAGTTTTCTGGGAGGTAAGCCAATTAAGAGTGAGTTTCTTCACTGATTCATCATGCAACCAAGAGCGAGTATTTTGCTTTTTGACTGGGAGTGTTTCAAAAAGTTAATAATGATGAGCCAGTGCATGCACACGCCAGGCAAACCAATTCCCTTCACCTTCATGCCATTGATGAGAAATTTGAATACTTGCTTGAGTCTGATTGAGTCCCTTTAGTCGAAGGGTGGCAAAATTACAGGTGATCATAAGTTGATTGAGCTGTGAGAGTGGTAAAGTTTTACTGTGGTTTTTGAGATGCTTTTTGATATTAGTGCGAAGGGTTGCCCAGTCTTGAATGTGAGCCTTTGGACCTTCAACAACTTCCTCTAACTCGGCTTCCCAATCCTCAACTTCTTTGTCATGATTCCTAGGTTTAACAATTACCAAGTCTGAGATTTCACTCTCAGGACCTTCCCTATCCAAAACCTCACCCTCTGAATGAAGATTGTGATCCATAGAAGTATTTGAAAGCACAGAAGCTGAACACTTCCATGAATTTTTCTTGGTCAACTTTGATCCACCTGGACTATGTAGCCTGGATATACGAGGAGCTTTGAAACCATAGCTTGTGAGCTTTCCCTGGTCTCTGAAACCTTTCTTATAACACCTTTGGGTCCTGGCTGATTTACTCATCACAGATGGTCCCTTCTTGTACTCCTTGGGTCATTCTGCTTGCAACTTCAGTATCTTCGAGCATTCTTTAGCAAGTAAATCCATACCTGTCTTTATCTTGTCCCTTCTCAATAACTCCTTCTGTATTCTGGAGGGCATCCAGCCAAGATCACTAGGTTCATCATCTTTGATCATGGCACCCATAGCATTGGCTAGATTCAGTGAGTGAAACCCTGACCATTCTTCCAATGCCTCATCATCTTCATCATCATCCAGATCAGTGTAATGCTCACCCTCATGTTGTAAGCTTGTTTTCATTGAATCAAAATGGATGAGGAGCTCAAGGTTATTATCATCCTCATCCAATTCAGATTCAAATCTATTGCCTTCAGGACTTGGGGCAGAGGATCGGGGTAGAGTGGGGTTATGAGATGATTCTGTAGGGGCTGGAGATGCTTTGGGCTGGTTCTGAAGTCCAGACAAGTTCCTAGATTGCTTCTGTTTCTTAGATTTTGGGCCAGGCATGATGTTGCCATAATTAGAGTTTCGGAGTTTAATTGTGAAATAATGTGTTGTTGAATGTTGATTTTTTTTTACGGAATCATATTTGCATACTTAAAAGGAAGCATTTGGCAATTTTTCAAGATTTTAGGACAAAATTTAGGGGGGTGGCCAATTTTTAGAGGTCAAAATGGAAAAATTGTTGAAATCAAGGAATTGGCTTGTGAAAATATCATTGTAATAATTCTAAAACATCCATTCTATACTAATAAAGGTATCCCAATAAATTCTGGAGCTTCAGAAATGGGTCACCAAAATAAGCGGATTTTGAGTGTCTGCTACTGTAGTGGAAGCCATACGAGGGATGAGAAGAGAGGAGGGCATAGAAGTGGTCAAGGAGCTTAGGGGAAG
The DNA here is from genome assembly GCA_003314385.1 of Gomphus sp. MG54. NCBI lineage: Eukaryota > Fungi > Basidiomycota > Agaricomycetes > Gomphales > Gomphaceae > Gomphus > Gomphus sp. MG54. The sequence continues at coordinate 10,777 of QLPG01003608.1, forward strand.
GAAACAGTAGATCAGACGAATCAACCAATCCTCGGTGATAATACCCACCACTGTTGAAACACTGACAGACAAAAGAGGATTCACAATTGAAGCGCTCCTAGACTATGGGGCAACAGGGTGCTACATCGATGAAGGCTTTGCAAAAGCCAAGTGTTTGCCAATACAAAGACTTCCAAGACCACTACCTGTCTACAATGTGGATGGAACCCACAATGAAGGAGGACCAACAACCCATACAGTAACCCTCAGAGTCAGGATAAAGAATCACTCGGAGGTCTTCCCTTTTGCAGTCACCAATACTGGAAACACAGACCTCATTGTTGGCTTCAACTGGCTTCAGAAGCATAACCCAAGTGGCAACTGGAAGACAGGAGAGATGACATTTTACCGATGTCCCTTGGAATGTGGAATGTCAAGAGCAGGTGTAGAAGAGGATGATCTAGAAGAAGAGGAGGAAGAACTAGAGGAGGGAGACCATATATTTGTGAGCTGGATATATGCAGAGGAGGAGGGGCATGTAGCCAGGACACACTTACAGAAACTGGCAGAGGAGGCACAGAAGGAGAAGAAGAAGAGGATGGTGGAAGAAATGGTGCCAGCACACTACCTGGAAGAGTTTAGAGGAGTCTTCACAAAGGAGGGGTTTGACAATAACCTTCCTGAATGATGGCAGTGGGATCATGCAATTGAACTAAAGCCAGGGGCTGAACCATTCTCAAGCAAGGTGTACCCACTCAGTCTGGAGGAACAGAAGCAGCTAGACGAGTTTTTGGAAGAAAACCTAAAGTCAGGGAAGATCTGACCATCCAAGTCTCCTATTACATCACCATTCTTCTTCATCAAAAAGAAAGATGGCAGCTTGTGGCTAGTGCAGGACTACTGATGGCTGAATGCAATGACAATCAAGAACCACTATCCACTGCCACTGATTTCTGAAGTGATCCATAAACTATGCCATGCACGCATCTTCACTAAGCTGGACATTAGATAGGGATACAATAATGTCCAAGTCAAGGAAGGAGATGAACACAAAACAGCCTTCATCACCAACTGAGGCCTTTTTGAACCACTGGTCATGTTCTTTGGATTAACCAACTCCCCTGCAACATTCCAGACGATGATGAATGACATCTTCCATGAATTGATCAATGAAGGATGTGTCTGCACCTATATAGATGACATCATGATCTACTTGACAGACTTAGAAGAGCACAGAAGGACCATCAAGCATGTCTTGGCCCTACTACAAGAATACAATCTCTATCTCAAACCAGAGAAATGTGAGTTTGAGAAAGAGAAGGTAGAATATCTGGGATTAGTGGTGAGCGAAGGGAAGGTGGAGATGGACCCAGTCAAGGTGGAAGGAGTGAGCAGATGGCCAGTTCCCAGGATGAAGAATGAACTGCAGCAATTCTTGGGCTTTGTCAATTTCTATCATTGCTTCATCCAAGGCTTTGCAAGCATTGCCAAACCACTACATGAACTAACAGGGAACAAGCCATGGAACTGGGGGGCCAAACAGTTGATAAGCTTCCAACTCCTCAAGGCAGCAGTAATGGCAGCACCAATCCTAGCCTTTCCAACAGATGAGGACCTGTTCCAAGTAGAAGCAGACAGTTCAGACTTCGTCAGTGGTGCAATCATGTCACAAATGCAATAGGGAACCTGGAAACCAGTGGCCTACATGTCCAAAGCACTCAATGATGTGGAGAGGAATTATGATATAGATGATAAGGAGATGCTAGCCATCATGCGGGCATTGGCAGAGTGGAGGCACTATCTAGAACCTAGAATACTTCATGACAGCAAGAAAGCTGAACTGCTGCCAGGCCAGATGGTCCCTTGAATTGGCAGATTATGATTTTATTCTAAAGCATCAACCAGGCCAACTCAACAAGAAGGCTGACCTCCTCTCGAGACAGGAAGACCATAAACAGGGAGTAGAAGGAGATAATACTGGAGTTATGTGATGGGATTATGAGCAAATACAGTAGGATTGAAGAATTTTCTTAGGCAGCTAATTTATTTATCTCCTCAGTATAGTCAATAACTGAGATGTATATTCGAAAATATACCTAATTTATTTATCTTACAAAAGAAATAACAAAGAAATTAGCCCTGAGGCTTTGTACATAATATTACACTACTCACCTCCTCAGTATAGTCAATAACTGAGGAGGGAGGCTTTGCGCGGGTCGTGTCTCACCCACATATACCATGCAGCCAGTCCTTGACCCTATCGAAGGTTTGAGCCAGGCTGCCAGTTCCAAATCCAGGGAGCCGGCCACGCTAGTCGCGTCGTGCGTGGACAAGCGCCCATAAATAGCGTACATAGTAGAACACGAATAACTTCCTCAATAATGAGGATAAAAATACAAAGAAAATTGAGAAAAATAAAGAGTTCAAAAACGCACAGTTTGATACCAAAATCGATATAATAATACAATATATTGAGGTTGACCTCTCAGGGGTGAGATGCTAATTTGCACCCAACATTATTGTTATAGCCCATACCCTCAAACAAACCCACAGTAACCCCCACAACCACCCACACCG
>QLPG01003617.1:0-32525 GCA_003314385.1 Gomphus sp. MG54
AAAATAATGAGGATTATATTTTCAATGCTGTTCACTGGATATTGCATAAGCAGTAAAACAGAATTGAAACGAGGGAAGCCTGACTTCTGAAAGTCATGTGAATAAACATGTGAAGGAATCCAATTAACATAACTCACAACTCCAGCCTTTTTAGCCCCAAATCAGTGTTTGTACAATTGTTTGTTGTTGCAATAAACTACACAGAGCAGTACAAGTTTCATTGGTCGCGACAAGTGAGAATATGAACTACATACCACGACACACGCGGTACTGCCAAAAAATAAATGACCAAGCACCGAAAGAGTCAATTTCCTATGCTTGGAAACGGCATATGCCCGTGCCATTAACAGTCCTGGTAGAATAAATAGATAAACTATCGAATGAGAAATTAGAGCCGTTGTCACCTTGTATTCCTGTGTGGGCTAGAATTCCAATACTATCATAAAAGTTAATTAAGGCATTGCATAGACTGTGTTGATATTAGATTCTGTTTTGAACCTCAAGAGAGTCTTACTAGACCAGGATTAATGTGAATGTTTACAATCCATGGCATAGAACTGCTCACCTGGATAGATGGGGCTGGGAGAATGTCGACTACTGCTATTGACATCACGGCGATGACACCTGTATACCGAGCCAACAGATACAAGACAGATCCTAATCTAATCTTTTTTTTCCATATATGTTTTCGTTCATATCGGAGATTGAGGAGTGTATCATATATCACAAGCGCTATTTGAAACAGTAAGACCACAGCAAAGGTCATATAAAATTACTTCTGGACATACCAAGGCTAGCAATCTGGACATAGTTGGTGGCCAAACTGTCTGGATCATAAATTTCTTCAACATGGAAAAGTTTAGGGTACTCACAAATCTGTGATCTCCTGTATGAGGACTTGATTATTCCCTCGAGAAGACGTGTGAATTTTGAGAGGGACTGGATTGTGAGTTGGAATGAGAGGCTGATAGGTGGAGGGGGAACGTGCAGGCTTTATGAGAATCATGGCTGAAGGAAGAATATGTTAGTGCAACGAACTAAGATAGTATTGTTGAAAGGACAGTGCCGATTGAGTGGGTTTCACAGTGTATTGAGGGTAGATGGTGCCCACACCAAACGCCGGGGGACATTCATTTATTAGTGAGACCTTCCATTCGTTTCTATGTGTTTCCTTTTTATTATACAGTGAGGACACGCTACACATTATAAGTAGGATACTTTGTACGGCAGTTGTTTAGACACGTCCGTTTTAACAACCGTCTTAGGTTTGGAATAACTGCGCGCGGAAGCTTGCCATTTCTACAGGTTATGGGCCCCGAGCCCGTTCTTTTCCACGACCTAATTTGACGAAACGTTCACTCTAAAACACTGTCTCAAACGATAAAAATGGCCGACTCTACACCTGCCAAACTACTCCAACAAGTTCCGAAGTTCGACGGCATGAACTGGGAAAATTGGTCGTTCTCGACCAAAGCAGCACTTCTATTCCTCAACGCACTCGGCATCGCTGAAGGTACTGAATCGCCTCCCACCGATGCTACAAAACTCGAGGATTACGAGAAACGCGCTTGCCAGGGTCTATTGTTGATCCTCGTATCCGTGGACATTACCGTATTCCAGTCGCTCGACATCAAGAAGAGCTTAAAGGAAAACTGGGATGCTCTCGTGGCCCAATATGGTACTAGAACCGGCCTAAACCTTTGGGTAGATTTCGAAAAATACACTACCACCCATTTCCTCACCGACACCCCACTGATGCAGCAAATCAATGCCAAATCAAAACTGCGCGCCCGTATCACTGCTGCTGGTATTCCCATCAGCGACTCGCTCCACGTCCTCCTTCTTCTCTAATCGTTCCCTGACACGTATGAAGTGGTCAAGCAGACCCTTCTTGCCACGATCGACTTCAGTACCGCCAATGTTGCAACCATCGCAAATGTACGATCCCGCATTTTGTCTGAAGAATTACGCCAAGGATTGTCCCCTAGTGTTAGTGCTATAAAAAGGAGCACCAAACCTTCTAAAGACAGATGCAATTACTGCGGTGGAACAGGACATTGGGAGAAGGACTGCTGACGAAAACAATGTGGTCTCTCATGCGAAGAGGCACAAGCCGAGCGAAAAGGGAAGGACAAAAAAGGGAAAGATAAAAAAGGAAAAGAGACAGGAAAAAGTGATGAAAACACTGCGTCAGTCAGTGCGATCATAACGCAAACACCTGACCCCCCTCCCGGTAGTACAAGCAATGTACCTACCACAACTGCCTCCGAAACCATCTGTTTCTATGTCGCGTGTGATAACAAGTGGATGTTAGACTCGGGATGTACTCACCACATCACGTCTGACAGAAATGATTTCACCACTTATCGTCTACTTCCCACTGCACAAACTGCATGGTTTGCCGATCAAAAATCCTACACAACATACATCGGCATAGGTACTGTAAAAGGAACCACACGGGTCAGAGGAGAGACAAAAGCGATCGTTCTTGAAAATGTTCTGCATTCCCCAGACATTGCCGGTCAATTTTTCTCCATTCTCAAGGTCGGCAAGAAAGGCTATCTTACCACCTTTTCTGGGCATGGTGCAATGGTAATGAAAGACAATACCATCTTTCTAGAAGCTAAGGTTCAAGGCAATCACTATTGGATGACAATCTTACCCCCATCTGTCTCAATCAGCGCAATTGCCACAAAAATATCCTTAGAGACACTTCATGCACGCTTAGGTCACCTCTCCTGGTCATCACTTCAACGCCTCTCTGATAGTATCAACCCATCAAAGAAACACGTACTTTCAACTTGTGAGGGATGCCTCCTAGGCAAATCAATACGACGGAAATTTCCCCTGTCAACTCACTGCCAAACAGAACCATTCGCACTTGTTCACATGGACCTGGCTGGCCCCATGAAAACGCGATCTATACAAGGGCATAATTATCACTATATTATTGTTGATGACTATACACGCTACAAATGGGTGTTTTTCCTAACAGGAAAAGATGATGCTTTCAGCTGTTTCAAGACCTTTCACGCACTAGTCACAACATATTACAATGGAACCCTTCGAGCAGCACGCTCGGATCGTGGGGGAGAGTTTTGTTCTACAGAATTCTCTACATACATGGCAGAACATGGAATGCACCATCAACTAACAGCACCATGGACACCACAACAAAATGGTGTTGCAGAACGTGCAAACCGCACTATAGCCGAAGCCGCCCGAGCGATGCTACACACAGCCGGTATGTCACCAGGTTTCTGGGAGTTTGCTGTTGCCACAGCTGTATATGTTCGAAATCGATCACCTTCATGTGTTACCGGATACATTCTCCCCATGAACGTCTATTGAAGTCACCACCAGACCTTTCCTACCTACGCACTTTGGGTGCCTTGCATACGCTCATACCACTACTCAGCGAACCAAATATGATCCAACAACTACAAAACTAGTGTTCGTAGGCTATGATAATTCCACAAAAGGGTATAAATTGTGGAATCCATCGTCAAATTCGACTATCATAAGCACTGACATAGTATTTGAAGAATCGGTCTTCCTACTAAAAACCTCTAAGCCCATCCACCAACCTCAGCTCATTCCTGAACATCCTCCCATACCAAAATCCCAACTAGTCGATCTAATCCTACCAGATTCTGATGACAAAGACGACGCACCATTACCTGCTCCTGCACCAGGGCCTCTGCCACCTCCCGGCCCTCCAGTCCCAGGCCTTCTACCAGAGGCACTAGCACCTCCTTTACAACCTCTACAACGCTCTCAACGCCTTGAATGGCGACAACCTGCACCGGATGGACTGAACGCCAGCCCAGACAAAATCCAGCAATGGATTCCGGCCATTACGGTTTTTGACAACAGCGTCACAGCCTACCTAGCAACCATAAATGTCACACCCACCGGGGACCCTAACACATATGAGTATGCGCTTTCAACCCCAGAGGGCACACAGTGGCAGATTGCGATGGAGGAGGAAATGAAATGTTTGAAAGATAACAATACCTGGATGCTAGTAGATCTCCCAAAAGATCGAAAATCAGTAAAATGCAAGTGGGTATACATAACAAAACACGATACACAGGGAAACATCGCACGTCTCCGAGCTCGTCTTGTCGCAAAAGGTTTCTCACAAACTGAAGGCATCGATTATGAAGACACCTTTGCACCCGTCGCAAGATTAGACTCCTTACGCTTGCTGCTAGTGGTCGCAGCACACTTTGACATGGACATCCACCATGTAGATATCAAATCAGAGTACTTAAATGGAGACTTGGACGAAGAAATTTATATGGATCAACCAAAAGGCTTCACGGTCTCAGGGAAGGAAAATCAAGTATCTCTCCTCAAAAAGGCTATTTATGGCTTAAAGCAGGCAGGTAGACAATGGCACGTCCACCTGAACGACACACTGGAAGAACTAGGCTTTCAGAAAAGTGTCTCAAACGACACATCAACTTTTATCAGACATCACAATGACGGGGGAGACTCGCTCATCCTATTAGTCTATGTTGACGATATTGCCATATTCGGCACGAAGGACAAGATTGAGACCTTCAAGTCGCAAATTGCGATGTGCTATAAGGTCAACGATCTAGGAGAAATCACGCAATTCCTTGGCCTTCACATCGTTTGCGACCTCTTGAAAAGAATTCTCACCATTAGTCAAGAATACTATATTCGGCGGGTACTACAACGATTCAACATGCTGGACTGCACTCCAGCATTCACCCCTTTTGCAGCTGGAACAAAGCTACAAACGAGCAGTGACGACAATCCAAACCACCAACATCACGTCCTCTATCAACAAATCGTTAGGTCGCTTATGTATGTCATGTTAGGCACACGTCCCGACATTTGTTTTGCGGTAAACCGGCTTGCTCAATATGGTTCAAATCCGACGAAGTCACATTTAAATGCTGCGTATCACATCCTTTGCTATCTCAAGTACACACAGCAATATAAACTACAATACGGTAAAAACGACTGTAGTGAACTCATAGGCTATAGCGACTCAGACTGGGCCACCGACGTTGATGACCGTCGATCCACCACCGGTTACTGCTACACCTTCACAGGTGGTTGCGTGGCTTGGCAGACACGCAAACAACGTACCGTCACGCTTTCTTCAACAGAAGCGGAATATATGGCACTCACTGAATGTGCCAAACACCGAAAATGGACCGTTTCACTCCTGCAACAACTTGGTTTCGAAAACGACCCAATTGAGCTCTACACAGACTCACTTGGTGCAAAAGCCATCGCAGAAAACCCTGTCTATCACAGTCGAACCAAACTCATCGACATTCGTCATCATTACATATGGGATACCGTTTCAGAAGGCACGTTCAACGTTTCACCTGTTGGCACAAAAGATAACATTGCCGACATGTTGACAAAATCGTTTTCACGCGATCGACACTATTTCCTCGTTGAGAAACTTGGTATCATATCTAACGACTCAATCGCAGGGGAGTGTTGAAAGGACAGTGCCGATTGAGTGGGTTTCACAGTGTATTGAGGGTAGATGGTGCCCACACCAAACGCCAGGGGACATTCATTTATTAGTGAGACCTTCCATTCGTTTCTATGTGTTTCCTTTTTATTATACAGTGAGGACGCGCTACACATTATAAGTAGGATACTTTGTATGGTGGTTGTTTAGACACATCCGTTTTAACAACCGTCTTAGGTTTGGAATAACTGCGCGTGGAAGCTTACCATTTCTACAAGTATCTCTAGCAGTGTGGCTTGATGATCGATGATGTGTAGAGGTAGCAACGCCACAGAAGTCATTTATGACACATGATAACAATTACTTGCCTTAATCTTACAGCAAACAGCGATTCTTCTGCGTTATGTGAGAGCTCTGATCTCTAATTTAATAAACTTGAACCTCCTTCTGGAACAAATTGTTTTGAGAATTTTAAGATGATACTCTCTCAACATGATGACTCCTCACCCTAATGCCCAACAAAAAGTGGCACGTCAGACGGTGCGAGAAGCTTGAACTGTCTGTTACCAACCAACTGGTGACGCTCAATCCGTATCTATAGGTGTATACCTGTGTTCACTGGTCATTTTAACTCACCTCATCCTAGTAGTTCATGATATATGTCTGACCGAGTAATCCAACCGACATTTTCATCAATCGGTCGGCACATAACCATGTTTTCGATCGCAACATTTCTAGAAGCTAACTTTGCCGGGAACTTACCGTCAGCAAAGATTAATACAATTGTTATGAAGCTTCCATTCTAATAATGAACCCATTTCTTGAAACCGTCCCAAACACTGATGAATTAGACAGTGTCTGTTGCTTAGCATTTGTTCAAAACTGAAAAAGAACAAATTGTACATTGTACTCTAAAAATACATACACACACTATATCATAGCTGTCCTCTGTCAGATTCCAGGAGAAAGCAGACATGTGAGACATGATATACCTGGCTTTTGCTCCTCGGGACACAGTGTCTTACAGAGAATTTGTTCTAGCATATGGACGGCAGAACAGAGTGATTAACTCACCACAAACCATGTGCCCTGTTGTCACTCTTATGTGAGCCACAACCCAAATCTTGTGACTCAGATCTAGAACCAACACCCCTGTTGAACTGTTGCCTCAGTCCGTGAAACCGCAAAGTTGAGAGACAACAGCATATTGTAGAAGAATCTAAACACGATGCAATCCCAGGTGTTTGCAAGCAAGATTGAGACCCAGCAAGTCAACAATTGCCCAAGCCTTTGTGACGTCTTCATCAATAAGTCGTTCAGTCGGAATGACACCTGTAGAAGCCACCTCAAAAAGATATCTTTGTTTGGAGAAGCACAACATGTTAGAGGTGTATTGTAACTAGATCAAATAAAGATCCCAGCTCTGGTCAGCATACTGAGTTGTATTATGTCACTATGCACCTAGATCAAATCAAGCTAAGTGTAGTCACTGGCGAAGAGTAACTATGATAAGAAGTTACCCACATCTCAGCTCTGGTCAGGAGACTGGGTTGTATCAACTATGTAACTGATGAAGATTAACTATGATAACATCTTCATGTCTCAGCTCTGGTCAAGGGACTGGATTGTATTAACTATGTACCTAGATCAAATAAAGCTAATTATAGTCACTCTGATCAAGATTAATTATGATAGCATGTGGTGGATTTTATTCCACCAGAGATGAGTACTAGCACACCTATGCACAACAACAATTGAGTCTTTTCCTTTATGTTTGTTTCTTCGTGTATATGTGTATTATCCATTGTATCAAGTGCAATGTTGTAATGACGCAAATTTGTGCATCATATATGTAGGTATGTTTATCAGAGTCTCTGTACACCTGTAACAATAGTTATAAGGAGCTCGACAGCAAGCCCCTAAAAAGTAATCAGAGAATCTTTTGTCTCTTGTGCGGTATATGCAATAATTCCCGCTCTTTTCTACCCACTATATACATTTTTTCCCATAACTCTACCAGGTTATCAGCCCCAGTGTTGCTAATTGAGACACCGATAGCCCCTCCCCTCGATTTTACAAAATGAGCGAAGACCTAAAAATTATTATCACCAAGCTTGTCACAGATGGATCACATTGGGTGACATACTGCGACCGTAGGTTGTGGGCTGTGGCATCATATGGCCTATCCAACCACCTTGTTTCTACTTATATTACTACACCCATGCAATCAGGCTCAGCACTGGCATCAATAGAATCCCTACTTCCACCTATATCTCCACTGACTTCTATTACACCACCAGTACTCAGAACCAAGTGAACACCAGTGTTATCGGAATGCATGAGGTGCCTTGAGGCTGGAGAGGGCATGACAGGCGAAGAGTTTTCTGACTGTGTCTTCAGTGTAGGTTTTGATGTTGTCATTACTTGTTAGGATTCAGTGATGCCGAAATATTAGTTAAGTCCTGCAAACCATTTTGGAGTGGCTAGGCTTCAATGTGCTCGTGCATTGCACCCTGCTGTTCTGTGCGTGCCACTAATTTGGACAGTAAGGAGTTCTCGTGAGGGTGCCAAGGGCATCGGCTTGAATGAAGGACTTTAGATAAGGAAGGCAGGCAAGGGGGTGCAAACCGATTTGATATTCTGAGTGAGGAACTATCTACATACATCCTGCTACTTATATAGGTTAAGAAGCAAGATGTGGAACAGGGTGATGTAAGGAATGGAAAACAATAAGATATGAAAAACCACATGGAGGCATTGTCCACAGTGATAAAAAATAGAACAAGGAATGTAAGCGGGATTAGAATAATGGAGTATGGCTGAGAATAAGATAATGAAGTGGTGGGTGAGAATAGAACAATAGAGGATGACCGAAGATAAAACAATAGGGCAGTGGTCAGGATAATGAGTGGCCATTATATGTTTGGGGGAAAACAGGTGAGGGGATGGAAGGATAGTGAAGGACAAGACGGATAGGATAGGAGAAGAAACCTAGACAATGTACTGGATGTACCGAGCCGAGAACATGTGATAGTGCGAATAATACGGGTAGAGGATGGTTGGTTGGTTGGTATTACCGAGTATACCAGAGCTCAGTACCAGGGTCTTGACATTACTGCAGCCATTGTAGATGCAGATGCCAACCCAAAATCATTCATAGAAGTGCAATCTCACTCCAATTGGCCTCGCTGGAAAGATACAATGGACTGCAAGATGGCCAATCTCGAGAAGGCAGGCACCTGGAGAACAGTGCCATACCCATCCAGCAAAAATATTATCGACTCAAAGTGGTGTAGGGTGCAAACTTGCATCTCACCCCTGAGAGACCAATCTCAATATATTGTAATTATATATCTATTTTAGTATCACTCTGTGCGCTTTTGAATTCTGAATTTTTCTCACATTTATTTGTATTTTTACCCTCAATATTGAGGGAGTTATTCATTCTTCTCTATGTACGCTACTTATGGGCACTTGTCTACACACGACGCAACGCGCGTGGCCAGCTCCCTGGATAGGGACTGGTAACTTGGGCTCAAACCTTTGATAGGGTCAAGGGCCGGTTACAAGGTATATGCAGGTGAAACATAACCTGCGTATATTTCCCTCCTCAGTGGTTGACTACACTGAGGAGGTGAGTTGTATAATATTATATACAAAGCCTCAGAGCTAATTTCTCTTTTATTTCTTTTGTAAGATAAAATACTTAGGTATATTTTCCGAATATATAATAGTGGTTGACTACACTGAGGAGATAAAATACTTAGACTGCCATAAAATTCTTCTATCCTACTGTCAATTTGCTCATAATCTCATCAAGTGGGTCTTCCAAGTGAAGCATAAGGCCAATGGGAGTATTGACAGATACAAAGCACGGCTTGTCGTTCGTGGCTTTATACAAATATAAGGAGTGGATTGTTTTACAACTTTTTCACCCATCGCTAAATTGTCCAGTTTTTGCCTTATTCTAGTTATTGCCATGCACCTCGACTGGGATATTTAAAGTTTCAATTTCAACAGCACATCTTAACAGCAAACTGGACAAGAATGAAGAAATTTACATGTATCCACCACCTGGCTATGATAGCGACAAGAACTTAGTAAAGTGACTTCAAAAATCACTTTATGGGTTAAAACAAGCAGGTAAGAAGTGGTACGATATGCTCTCACATGCACTCGTTAACCTTGGATTCTCCATTAGCCAGGCAGATCCAGGGGTCTTTTACACATATGTTAACAGTCATTTACTCATCCTGGCTGTACACGTCGACGATTGCATCTTCACAGAAAGTTCCAGTGAGCTCATCACACAATACAAACCAAAATCAATTCCTGCTATGCACTGACAGACTTAGGACCCGTTCACTGACTCCTAGGCCTTAAAGTCACATGCAACCGAACTATACACACTATTTCATTGTCACAAACAGCATATATTGACACCATTCTTACTTGTTTTGCACTTGCAATGCAAAGCCCTACAAAAGTCCCATGGTTCCTGGACTCATCTACTCCAAAGACAACTCTCCTACTATTCCCCAAGACATCATGTACTGGAAGCCTAATGTATGCTGCTGTAGCTATGCATCCAGACATAGCTTTTGCCATATCAACCCCTCCACAATTCCTCAGCAATCCAGGAATAGTCCATTGGGAGGAAGTGAAATGCATCTTTCATTACCTAGCCAGTACAAAAACATTTGAGTTCACTTACGATAGTGAGCAACACGATCTAGAAGGATCCATGGATGTAGATGGTGCGATACAGGAGCACCGTCATGCCATTTTGGGATATGCTTTTCTTATCGATGGCAGAGCAATCTCTTGGAGGTCAAGGAAGCAAGAGTTGGTCACTCTCTCAACAGTGGAAGCAGAGTATGTTGCAGTGACACATGTGGCTAAGGAAGCCATTTGGTTGCAGAAGCTCCTAGCTGAGATTTTCCCCCATCTTCTAAAACCGATCCCTTTACATTATAACAACCAAACTGCACTGAAGTTAGCCACAGATGACAACTACCATATGCAAACCAAACATATCAACCTTCACTTCTATTTTTTCTGACAGACTGCTGCTAATTCCAAAATCAAACTCATATATTGCCCTACTGAAGAAATGGTAGCCAATATATTAACAAAAGCCCCACCTAAATGGAAAGTAGCAACATATGTCAACACCCTCGGACTACATCATGCTTTCAGGGATGTGGTAGATTTTATTCTACCAGAGACAAGTACAAGTGCACCTATGTGCAACAACAATTGAGTCTTTTCCTTTATGTTTGTTTCTTCATGTATATGTTTATTATCCATTGTATCAAGGGCAATGTTGTAATGACACAAATTTGTGTGCCATATATGTATGTATGTTTATCAGAGTCTCCTGTAACTGTCAGGCTTCAGGTACTGACAAACTTTGGGACTGCTGAAAAGGTGTTGGGTGGACAATGGCCAAGTCCTGCAGGCCAAGAGTAGTGGCATTGGCTTCAAGGTACTCGTGCGTTGCACCCTACCTGCTGTGCATGCCACCAATTTGCAACAGACAGGATACTCTGGAGGATGCTGATGATGCCAGCCTGAGTCGAGGACTTAACAGAGGGGAAGAAGGTAGAAGGGCCTAAGCCTAGTTGATACCCAGAATGAGGAAATATGTACATGCATGTCCTACTTATATAGGTTTAAGAAGTGACATGTGGAATAAGGAATGTGAGACAACAAGGTATGCAGAGCATGTGGTTATTGTCTACAATGAGTAAAATTAGAATGAAGGAATGTAGAACAGGGATAGAACAATAAAGGATAGAATAATAGAAATGTGGCCAAGGATAGGACAATAGGGAGCGACCGACTACAAAACAATGTAGCCATGGCCAAGGATAATACAAGGACAGGAAGTCCCGAGGTGAGGTAGGTCGAGGATTAATGGGTGCTCATGATAGGATTAATAGGTAGCGAGGGGCCAAGAGTAGACATAGGATGGGAGTGAGGAATGCAAATGGTATGTGTGCCGAGCTGAAACCGATGCATCGAGTGACTTGTATACAGCTACTAACGGAGTGTCTGGTCGGCATTGCTGAGTTACCGGATCCTCGGTATGTGTACTTGACAGTAACAATAGTTATAAGGAGCTCAATAGCAAGCCTCTAAAAAGTAGTCAGAGAATCTTTTGTCTCTTGTGTGGTATATGCAATAATTCCTGCTCTTTGCTAACCGCTATATACATCTTTGCCCGTAACTCTACCAGCATGTTCACGTCTCAGCTCTAGTCAAGGGACTAGGTTGTATTAACTATGTACCTAGATCAAATAAAGCTAAGTATAGTCAGTCTGATGAAGATTAATGATTGAGACACTTGTACAGGTGTAATGACCAATCTACCCAATCAGAGTAAGAGAAGAAAAAAAGGGAATCGCCTGTTATCCTTAACACAGCAGTCAATTTCCATTTTGGTGCTATTCAAAGATTTCCATGCATGAAATCTTCTAGATATCATGAGTTTGTAATTAGTCTTCTGAACCTGATACTAATAATGAGAATGAGTGGTGTGAGTGGTGGAAATGCAAGGCCAATAAGATTATGGGATGGGGGAGGGGGACAGATACAGAGGAAGTATACAGAGTGGTGAAAATAGTATCTATGGCACAATCCACAAAGTCACAAGTTGAGCTGTTGGTTGAAAAGTGAGGCCCTGATGATGAGCTTGGACACCAGCAGTGAGAAAGTACTTTCGCTTCTTTGTAGGATTGAAAAGTGTCAAGATTTTGACATACTTATAGTTCAAACAGCTCCTTTTGTTACAGTCGCCAAGGCACCACAAGTGGGACAATGTATGTGGACAATAGCTAAATTTCTTTCTCTTTTGTTCTTTTTCTTTTGCCCATTTATCTTTTTTTCCTTTTTTCCTTTTGTTCTCCCATCTATAAGTACAGACCCCTTCCCACCGAGTCACTTCAGATCTTCACAACAAAGTCTGAAGTGAGTGTCATTTCTCTGTTTTTACTTTTACTTAAACTTACAATGTTTCCTAGTCTATTTGTGTTTAGGTAGTTATTATGTACGAGATCTTCATGACGAAGTCTGAATCTATTTGTGTTTAGTTTTTAACAGGTTATGGGCCCTGGCCATAATTAAACAAACAACACAGAAAGACTTACCCTTGAACCTGACCTTGATAATCAAACATGTCCAACTCATTCAAAGTCGTTCAGTATGATGAAAAAGAAGGATTAGATGTAATGGTTTCCAATTGGAATTTTTGGAAAATGTGAATGATCCCTTACCTAAAGGGAGCGAAACTCTGGCCATATGTATCAGGGGTAATAACCAAACCAGCCGACACAGATGTCAAAGCCCTAGCCATTTTGGAAGAAAAAGATTCTCAGGCTCTATCCACAATCTTAATGAATATAGCTCCAAACATACAAGCAGGGTTATACTGCAGATCATCAAGCACTTCTTGGAATAGTCTACTGAACCGATATGCTCAAGCCAATCCTATTGCTCAAAACCTTGCTTCCTAGTAGTTCTTGATAGATGTCTGACGGAGTATGCCAACCGACATTTTCATCAATCGGTCGGCACATGACCACTTTGGTTTTCGATGGCAAGATTCTCTAGAAGGTATGCTCACATCCTTTGCAAGAACTTACCGTCATCGAAAATTCACAAATCTGTTATGAAGCTTACATTCTAATAATGAACCGATTTCTTGAAACCGCGCCGGACACTGATGAATTAGGCTGTGTCTGTTGCTTAGCATTGTTCATAACTGAAAAAGAAAAAATTGTACATTGTATTCAAAAAAATACACAAACACACTATATCATAGCTGTGCTCTGGCAGATTCCAGGAGAAAGCAGACATGTGAGAAATGATATACCCGGCTTCTGCTTTCCGGAACACAGTGCCTTACAGAGAATTTGTTATAGCATATGGACAGCTGAATGGAGTGTTTGACTCACCACAAACCATGTGACCTGTTGTCACTCTTATTTGAGCCACAACTCAAATGTTGTGACTCATCTAGAACCAACACCCTCGTTGAACTGTTGCCTCAGTACGTGAAGCCGTGAAGTTGAAAGACATCAGCATATTGTAGAAGAATCTAAACACGATGCAACCCTGGGTGTTTGCAAGCAAGATTGAGCCTCAGCAAGTCAACAGTTGCCCAAGTCTTGTGATGTCTTCATCGATAAGTCTTTCAGTCGGGATGACACCTGTAGGGGCCACCTCAAAAATATAGCTGTATTTGGAGAAGAACAACATGTTAGAGGTGTATCAAATATCAAATAAACATCCCAGCTCTGGTCAAGAGACCGAATTGTATTATGTAACTATGCACCTAGATCAAATAAAGCTAAGTATAGTCAGTCTGATGAAGATTAACTATGATAAGAAGTTACCCACATCTCAGCTCTGGTCAGGAGACTGAGTTGTATTAACTATGTACCTACATCAAATAAAGCTAACTATAGTCAGTCTGATGGAGATTAACTGTGACGACATGTTCACGTCTCAGCTCTGGCCAAGGGACTGGGTTGTATTAACTATGTACCTAGATCAAATAAAGCAAATTATAGTCAGTCTGATGAAGATTAACTGTGATGACATGTTCACGTCTCAGTTCTGGTAAATCAAATAAAGCTAAGTATAGTCAGTCTGACAAAGATTAACTATGATAAGAAGTTACCCACATCTCAGCTCTGGTCAGGAGATTGAGTTGTATTAACTATGTACCTACATAAAATAAAGCTAAGTATAGTCAGTCTGATGAAGATTAACTGTGATGACATGTTCACGTCTCAGCTCTGGTCAAGGGACTGGGTTGTATTTGCTACGTACCTAGATCAAATAAAACAAATTATAGTCAGTCTGATGAAGATTACTGTAATCTACCCAATTGGAATAAGAAAAAAAAAAAAAAAAACAGCGAATGGCTTGTCGTCCTCAACACAGCAGTGATTTTCCGTTTTTATTTTCTGTTTTGGTACTATCCCAAATTTTTCCATTCATGACATCTTTCTGGATATCATGAGATCATAATTCATCTTACGAACCTGACACTAATAATGAGAGTGAGTGGTGGAAATGCAAGGCCAAAAGGATTCTGGGATGGGCAAGAGGGACAGATGCAGAGGAAGTATACAGAGTGATGAAAATAGTATCTATGGTGCAATCCACAATCTCACAGTCAAGCTGGTGGTTGAAAAGTGAGGGCATGACGATGAGCTTGGACACCAGCGGTGAGAATGTACTTTCCCCTCTCCATGACATTGAAAAGCGATCTGCACATCAGAAAATAAAGAGCGAGTTTCTTCTTAGCATCTCTGAATTCTAAACTACAGGAATTAGTCCCAATATTTAATTGCAATGATGTGGTACATGTCCAATGTGAAGGGTCGCAGTATTTTGCCCATCTCTGCCACAGCAAGTGACAATGAGGGTGGATTGAGCTGCATGACAAGTGCAGCTTATGCAATCTCATAAGGGCATCGATCAATGTCATCGTGGTGCCATGTCACACATATCCAGGTAGTTTGCTATGAAGGCCTGGGGACATTCCATCTAGGTGCGACAAGACTTATGGGGTCAGGCAGAATGGACGAGCGGGCGAATTGGAGGTTGTGTGTGTATGTTAAATCCACGTGTTGGTGCTTAGCTAGAGACTTCTGGAAGGGTTCAGGGGGTTATGATGGGGTTCCGAGGGGAAGTCCGTACTCTGAGGGTGGAGTAAGGGTTGGGATCGGATCGGAATCGGAATCGGAATTGGAAGGACGGAAGTAGGGAATGCCGGGAGTCTGGGACTGTTCATGGTATAGGGTGGTACGAGTGGTTTGAGGTCGCAGGGACTTGGCTTCAACTTATGTGTTGCGCCCTCCTCGATCGTCTGTCCCTAATTTCGGAGAGTCAGAAAGTTTACCGGAAACTAATCGGAAACTGCGATGCAAATTAATTCAATATTTGTACTGGCGAATAGTCCAGTCAACTGGGAGACTATATACATGCGACTATCCTTGTACTATCTTTGCCGGTCATAAAACAAGGAGAAGGAGAGTACAAGGGGTCAATATAAAGAGAAAACAAGGGAGTGAGGTATGCGATGGTCCTGCGCATCGGTTATCAAAGTAATGGAACCTTGACTTAGGAGTCTTGGGAGGTTCGGAATCGCGGAACCTCGGAATGTATGTCGGACCTCCGGAAATCTGTTATGCAGGCTTTGGGCGATCAGAAGGGTCCCGGAAACGGTGCAGGTGGTTGTGGTGCTTAATGTGGGTTTGTTTGGTGGCATGGGCTATAACAGTGTACTGGGTTGCACATCATTCAAGCATAGGTGGCATGCTGGACACTGGAAACAGATGGGGGTAGAGCCACTGGAGAAGCAGAGGGGCTAGAGGGGATGAACAGGGAGTTAGAGGCCATCCATGGTAATGGATGGCAGGACATACATGTAATGAGAAGACAAGCACATGCACCTTAACAAGGTGGTGTTGTAGCACACCACCACATTTGACCACAAACTCCATGCATAACCTCATGACACCATTGACCCCAATGTACATGACAGTACTATGCACCTCCACCATGATACCAGCCATACGTCGACGATTGCTCACAAGGATCCTGGATGAAGATCTCTTGCAGAACGCTGGGACTATTAAACAGACAGCGCTTAAGGCACAATATAACCCTGGTAACAGGCGCAAAAGTGGAGATAAAGCATCTGGTGCTACTAAAGGGAATTGCTGGAACTGTGGCAAAAAGGGGCATTATATGAAAGATTGTTGGGTAAAAGGGGGTGGCAAAGAAGGCCAGGCACCCAAATGGTTCAAGGAGCTGAAAGATTGGGACTCTGCCAAGCAATCTAAGGAAGAAGATTTAGCATTTATGGCTTATATTAAGGAGGTCACACCGGCAGCAATCTCAGCATCAGACTGGCTGGCCAATACAGCTGCAACAATGCACATCACATGTAGCCAAAGCAATTTTACAGTGACTCACAAAACTGAGTCAATGTTTGGTGCTTTTGGACTATTCATTGAATAGCTTTGAATGTAAAAACATATATGAAAAAGGTGTTGGTGCATCAAAGAAAGAATCTGATCAGGGCTATGCAACCATTAAAAAATTATGTAATTCTGGTCAGGGGTGATGAAGATATGGGAAATTCAAATCAAGGGCTCATTGACTCAGTTTTGTGAGAGGGTATCAGAGAAACAGTAAGTTGCAATTCTAGTACTAATTCTAGTACTTGGTATTGCCCCCCTTGGCCTTAATTACTGCCTCAAGTCTTCTAGGCATACTCTCTATCAAATTCTGACACACCTCTGATGGTATGTTATTCCATACCTCCTCTACTCTCTCCCAAATTTGCCAAACTCCCTTGGGTGGTGTTGGATACTCCTTAAGCTTGTTTTTTGCATGATCCCAGAGGTGCTCAATAGCATTCAGGTCTGGAGACTGTGCAGGCCAGTCAAGGAGAGTGATATTGTTGTTTTCCATCCAGTTCTTGGCCTGCTTTGACTTGTGCTTTGGGTCATTGTCCTGTTGAAAAATTACCTCAGGAATTCCACTTTCCTCTAGGCTGGGCAGCAGGTGGTCCTCCAAAATGGACACAAACTGATCAGCATCTATCTTCCCCTCAATCTCTGCAAGCTGGCCAACACTATTCCATCCCATACACCCCCATACCATAATGTTTCCCCCTCCAAACTTGACTGTCCCCTGTACCTCTCTCTCAATCAACCCCTCCCCCTTCTGTTTCCAGATCCACTGCCTCCCATCTGACCCAAACCTGTTGAT
Source organism: Gomphus sp. MG54 (assembly GCA_003314385.1). Classification (NCBI taxonomy): domain Eukaryota; kingdom Fungi; phylum Basidiomycota; class Agaricomycetes; order Gomphales; family Gomphaceae; genus Gomphus; species Gomphus sp. MG54. The sequence goes on from QLPG01003617.1 coordinate 17,264, forward strand.
TTTGGTCTCATCTGACCAAATCACCCTCTTCCAGTCCTCTACAGTCCACTCTCTGTGCTTCAAAGCAAAGGCCAACCTCAGCTGTCTATGCCTTGCACTGAGGAAGGGCCTTTTCAGCCTTGAATGAATGTTTCCTGAGGAGTCTTCTAACTATTTCTAAGGAGACTGGGTGGGGGATAATTGTATTGATGTGTTTGGTGACCTGAGTAGCATTGGCAGCTCTGCCAGTAGCAATTTGTGATAAAATAGAATGTTGATCTCTAGAGGAAAGCTTGGGGGGACGACCTCCAGAAGAGCAGGGCTGGTTGGGATGGAGAGTTCTGAGAGTCCTGGATACTGAGGCCAAGTCTTGAGGCAATAGTACCCAGTCTGTAAGCTATACAAATCCCTATATGGCCTACGTCAAGCAGGCCACTGCTGGTACACCTGCCTCTACACAGAAATGTGTTGTGCTGGATTTACTCAAGTCGACACTGACCACAGTGTTTTTGTCAAGCAAAGTGACAAGGGTAGCCTGATGGTTACAGTACATGTTGATGACATGGCAGCTGCAGCTACAGACTCGAATATGCTCACTCTAATGATCGCAGACCTTTGCAAGATCATAGTCATTGTTGATATTGGTCTGATAAGGTGGTTCCTTGGCATGAATGTCACAAGGGATCGAAAGGCCAGGATTATCTCATTATCACAAACAGCCTATATTGACATCATACTACAATGTTTTGGCATGGAAGACTCTTTTGGAATATCTACACCACTGGACCCTAATGTCATTCTCATGAAATCCATGTTACCATCCTCAGATAAAGACAAAGAATGAATGCAAAAAATTCCTTATCTAGCTGGTGTCAGCTCATTTATGTACGCATTGATGGTAACACACCCTGACATCACTTTTGCCACAAACAAATTAAGCCAATTTAATTGCAACCCTGGCTTTCCCCATTGGACTGCACTGCAATGAGTATTATGATACCTGAAACAGACCAGGGACTACGCACTCACCCTGGGTGGCACATCCAAGCCTACACTCATTGGATACACAGACTCAGACTATGCAGGCTGTATAGACACATGGCACTCCACATCTGGCTACATCTACAAAATTGGTCAAGGAGCCGTTTCATGGAGATCCAAATGCCAGGCTATTGTGACAACATCCAGTTGCGAAGCAGAATACGTGGCCAGCTGTCATGCAGTGAAAGAGGCCATGTGGCTGCAAAGGCTACTCGAAACCCTTGGCCATGCTTAAGGTACTACTACCATCAACAGTGACAACATGGGATCCATCGCTCTTACAAAGGATCCTGGATTCCATGCTTGCTCCAAACACATTGACATGCAATACCACTACACTTACAAATGAGTTGATGCAAAGGACATCTCGTTCAAGTATCTCCCTACTGCTGACATGTGTCAGGCTTTGGGAATGCCGAGAGGTCAGATGGGGAACGGCCAAGTCCTGCAGGTCAGAAGTCGTGGCTTTGGCTTCAATGTACTCGTGCATTGCACTCTACTTGCTGTGTGTGCCACCAATTTGAGACAGAGGGAATACTCGGGGAGTGCCAAAGGTGCCGGCCCAAGTAGAGGACTTTACAGAGGAAGGAGAAGGTAAGGGGCCTAAGCCTAGTCGATACCCAGAATGAGGAAATATGTACATGCATGCCCTACTTATATAGGTTTAAGAAGCAACTGTCAAGGCCATGATACTGAGCTCCAATTTACTTGGTATTACCAACTGACTGACCAACCAACCAACCAACCTTTACCCATACTATCCTCACTACCATGCGGTCTCAGCTTGGCATATCCGGTACATCGTCTAGACTATCTCTCCCACCTATCCCTTCCACCTCTCACTATCCTCTCATTTCCCAACCACTTCCTTACCCATCTTCCCCCCATGACACTCGATGTCCACTTATTATTTCAATCATGGCCCTATTGTTTTATCTTTGGCCGTTCCTCCATTGTCTTATTCTCATTCACTCCTTCATTATTTTATTCTCAGCCATACTCTATTATTCTATTCCCACCTACAGTTCTTATTCTATTCTTGTTCACTGAGAACAATGCTTCCACATGGTTTTTCATACTTTATTGTTCTCCATGTCCTATGCCACCCTGTTCCACATCTTGCTTCTTAACCCATATAAGTAGCGGATGTATCGGATGTATGTAGATAGTTCCTCACTCAGAATATCAACTTGGCTTAGACCCCCTCATCTGCCTTTCCCTGTCCAAGTCCTTCACTCAAGCCGATGCCCTCGGCCCCTTCGCCAGTACCGCTCCTGTCCAAATAAATAGCATGCATGGAACAGCAGGGTGCAATGCAGGAGAAAGTTGAAGCCTAGCAACCTTGAATGGCCTATAGGACATTGACCAAATCCTCAGCCTCACCGAGTCCTGACAGCAACATGTGGAATAAGGAATGTGGGACAATAAGGTATGCAGAGCATGTGGGTATTGTCCACAATGAGTAAAATTAGAATGAAGGAATGTGTCAAGTCTGCAACACCGAGTACCGGCTCACTCGGGAATACCGACCAACTGGCCCTTTCCCACATCATCTTGCACTATCATGTGGCCTCAGCTCGGTACACCCGGTACATCGTCTGGACCACTCCTCTCGTCCTATCCTCTTCATTGTTCTCTCACCCCCTATCCATTCCTTGACTTGCTCCCCCTGAGACATATTACTACTTCATTATTGTTTGGTCACAGCCCTATTGTTTTATCTCTGGTCATCATTGTTCTATTTCCTCCTCCACTCCCTCATTATCTTGTTGTCAGCCATCCTCTATTATTCTACTCTCGCTTACATTCCTTATTCTATTCTTGATCACTATGGACAATGCCTCCATGTGGTTTCTTCATACCTTATTGTTTTCCATTCCTTAGGCCACCCTGTTCCACATCTTGCTTCTTAACTATATAAGTAGTGGGATGTATGTAGATAGTTCCTCACTCAGAATATCAAATCGGTTCACACCCCTTTGTCCGTTTCCCATCTCTAAAGTCCTTTGCTCAAGCCGACACCCTTGGCATCCTCACGAGACTCTTCCTGGCCCAAATTAGTGGCATGCACAGAACAGCAGGGCACAATGCATGAGCATGTTGAAGCCTAGCCACTTCGAAGCGGTTTGTAGGACTTAACTGATAATCTCAGCATCACTGAATCCTAACAGAATGCAAATGGGAATAAAACAATAAAGATAGAATAATAGGAATGTGGCCAGGGATAGGACAATAGGGAGTGCCTGACTATAAAACAATGGTTGTGGCCGAGGATAAAACAAGGACAGGAAGTCCTGAGGTGAGGCAGATTGAGGAATGAGGAGTAGGCATGGTAGGATTAATGGATGGTGAATGGCATAGAGTATGTGAGAGGTAAGGACAAGGAATGTGGGTGGTGGATGTGCCAAGCCGAGACCGGTGTACCAAGTGACGTGCATGCAGCATGGACACTTGTACATGGACATAGGATGATTGCTCGGTCAGCACTGCCAAATTGCCGGGATCTTGGTATGTGTACTTGACAACATGCCTGCTGACATCATGACAAAGGCCCTGCCCCACCCAAAACATGAAAAGTTCACGACTATACTTGGTCTTAGGACACCCACTTGGTCTCAGGATTTGAATCCACTACAATAACTGCTCGTTATTGTAGTGCAGGGGAGTGTTGGAATATGATATTACCATATCCTTTGTTCTTCTTATTATTGTTCTTATTGTTTTCCATTCCACTCTTGTTCCACATTCCATTAGTATAAAACTAGAATCATTTCTTAGACTTCCCTCAGTCGCATTCCCATTTACATGACTGAGGTAAGACTTACACTCTACATGCGTTACAGTTCAATTACTTACTTACCATTGTATTGTAGTCACACGCATAGGTAGAGTGAAATACAGTCGAGTTCCCATTTACACGACTGAGTCACACGCATAGATTTCTACATCCAATTTACTCTTACGGGCTCGATTCACAATTGGATGGAGTAATAAGAAAAACCAAAGTCTAGTAAACAAAGCATGTCGTCAAATTCCAAATTAGGAGTAGATTACAATCCATAGAAAATGAAATGAAATGTTCAAGATTAGAACAATTATGTATGAGTTGGTATTTGAGAGCACTCAGATGAGCACAGTATCTTAATCTTCTGCATGCCAGATCTACAAATTTTCAAATTTTCAAAACTCGCAGTTTTTTTTTCTTTTCAAGCCCACATTACATAGTTGAATCTTTTGCATGTGACTCATACAACGAACAGCTTCGAGTTCCGAAGACATTGCAAACACGAGTGCATTCTTGAAATCTGGAGAATTACATGATCAAGTTACTCGTTGTACTTTTAAATCTTCCGTCCTACGCTGCTCAGCCGGAACTCGCGACGTCACCCTCGCGAGACAAGCGTGTTGTGCCGAAAGCTTGACATTCTGAGGACAAGATTGATGTCAACGTTGATTTAATCGCTGGGCTGGATAGGACTCTGAAAAAATCACGGATCCTTGTTTCACTCCCGCATTCAGCCTCTCTCTTCGAAATCCCCCTCAGTAACACTCCATACGACAAGCATTGCTATTTCTCTACTGGGGATGATCGCAATGAGATACCACTAGCACCTGCATCCATACCTGGTTTGGACCAAGCACTCCGTGTTTCTAAAACATGACCCTGGTCCTCCTTAAGGCCTGTGTCCCTGTCCTCCATTCCTCCACGATATAGTCACAACCGGTGGATCCCACTGGCTGTGCTCAAAGTCCTTCCGTCCCCTTCCCATACATAGTTATAGCAGAATATAGACCTTCCTAACCGTACACCAACAGGCCCTCACTAGAATGCCATATATCATCCGCCAAGGTTCCAAAGAAATCGCCTCTTTTGCGAAGATGCACCGCTTGCTCACGTACTTCGAGGGTGAGGACGTATATATTTTGGACAGGGTGCCTGACGCGAGAGATGAGGCAGATATTAGTGTTGGTGTGTTAATTGATAGCAACAGGAGAATAACCCATACAGGCACCGGCCACCAGCAGTTTCAGCATCCATCGCACAGAGATGACAATCTCAGAAATTGCACCAACGCATACATGAGATATTCCACCAGCTCGTGCCAAGCTATATAGCCTCAAATGCCGATACTACCTCTCTTTTCGTTTGATTGCTCCAAAATGCGGGCCGACGCCCACGCTGATGAGATCGTAGAGGATCCATTTCGCCCTATGTAAGTCTTTGTGTTGGTTCCTGTCCCTCTACACTAGCCTCCTCTGGGATTGCCTCTTCCTGCTGACTAATTTAGTTTTACTTTCCGCGCTATACTCGTCACGCTACATTCTAGTCAAACGCTCAAAACATAATCCTAACAATACTGAGTCCTCCTTCCAAAATCCCATAATCACTTGATGACATTGGATAGGATTCATTTCACAACAGATCAGTCGTTTTGTATTTTCCTGTCAATCTCTGTGTGCGTCGAGGAAGGGGGCGGAAGACAGCGGGACTCGCTGGACTTGCCATCTGACATGACGGTGTCCTGCTCCTTGTCCCCGAGAAGGGCTTTCTTCGTTCCCTTGGTGTTGCCAGAGGACATGGACGTTTCTCTCGCGCGAATCAGGGGCAGGAGCTTGCGCGGCTTTTTCGCCACGGAGAGCCTGCCTTTCTTCGTACCGGGGCGACGGGCGTCGGGAGCGGCGATGGCGTCGACGCTGGAGGGAAAGGCAGGAGCGGGGAGGGGAGTGGAGCCCCTTATGCTCTGGTCGCACCCACCCATTTCGTAGGCGGGGGCGGAGATGGGAACTGGGTCGAAGGAGCCAGCCATGATATTCGTGGCAGTGCGGCGTCTTCGCTGGCGAGGAACACCAGCATGGAGTGCAGGTATACCAGTGGAGAGAGTAGCAACGTATTCCATTGGTCGTGTTGATGGGTGTTTCCCGGTCAGTGGATGGCGGTGTGTGGTGGAAGAACTGGGGCAACCTTGGCGCGAGGCCGCTGGCTTATAAGCGGACCCTGGGCGGCTAAACAAGTACAAACAGGACACCAAAAATTGTTTGAAGGGGCTCCCACGCTTACAAACCTCAGATATCAAATCTAATGCTGGTAGTTAACGTTTTGTGACGGATACAAACCCATCTTCCCCTGCTCATATTGATTTACCCCCCCATACATGCTTCTAAACCTGATTGCCGAGCTGGGCACCATCTTTCCCGGGGTTTCCACGCCATTCCACCAATCTCGCGAGGTCTGGAAACCTGAGTTCTCCTGAAAGTCCCAACCCCAAGACAAATAACTGCATCTAAGTTCTCACTTTGAACCAATTACATCGGCGGATCTAGAATTCTGCATTATAGACGCTCTCCCTCCGCTCTTGGTGCCAGTTGTAACGGCCTTGGACGCGGTATCTCCTTTCCCATACACTTTTTCGAACTACTAATAGGCTCACGCTATCCGTGTCCCCATAGTAATATTATCAGCCCACAGCCTTCATTGGAACCACTATACCTTTTAACCCGAGTTCTGGTATGGACGCTGCCGAACGTCTCACCACTGCTACCATCACCTTCCCTACCAACCAAATCAAGTACCTAGACGGCGCTCACGTCTTCGCCCTACTAAGACCTGCACTCCTCCGTGACACACCTCTCCTATATGCCTATGTGTGTCAAAAGCACGGTGAATCCCGCGTTGGTGAAATGGCATTACCCCTATGAATTGATGGCATTTATCGCCATGAATTGATGGCACTTCTCTCTCTAGAACTCCGTGTTCTTGTTTTGCTCAGGCTAGTTATCCCTCCAGACTCTTGGGCATCGTTAGGGAACTAAGTACCAGGGAGACTCGACTGCACACATCATCCCTGGCCTTGATTCATGCAGCATTGAACTTGTACCCTTGAGCTTGAACCTCGAGCCTCGAATATTCCTCTGTCTCCGAGGCATGGGCGCTGCAATCTACCCCCAAATTAAGAACAAGATCTAGGACACCGTGGACACATGTTCCATGCACAAGTTTCGCACGAGACTTGTAAACCTTTATCCACCGCCAGAGCCTGAGAAAATGGCGCCGAAAGCTCCCTACCCTCTTCTCATTGCCATTGCCTACGCTCATTGACACATTTGACACGTCCGAGCTTTATTTTTTATTTATTTTATTTCCATCATTTTTTTTATTTTTTTTTATTTTTCCTTCGCATGGATTTCTTGGCCCTCACAGGAACGCAACCAGTCCCTCGACCTGGTTTCGTGAGAGTGTCGATGCAGATAGCTGGTGGAGCTTGCGCCTGAATGGGAACCCCCAGGCTCAATTCCTACACAGTTTATGATAGTCTCTAGGTTCTCAATCCGCACAACCTCTAATCTTACAAAATTCAAATATTTAGGGTACAGCGCCGCTGTCACAGGAACGGGACTAATCCTTGAACATGACCCGTTGAGTGTATTGGCAGATAGCTGGTATAGCATGCGCATGGACGAGTCCCCCATGCTCAAGTCACGTCCCACAGTCTGCGCAAGTAGCTTCTCGAGACGCACGACTGCCCCCAGAATTCTAGTCTTTAGGATACATCGTCTCCGTAAGACGGCCCGCGGCTGTCACGGGTTCGCGACGAGTCCTCCGGCATGACCTGGAGAGAGTGTCGGGGCAGATAGCTGGTTCAAATTCCCACAATCCCACACTCAGTTTAAGCAAGAAAATGGGCACTCGAGGGTAATCTCGTAGATGTTACATGAAATTTTTAAGATATCTAAAGTGAATCCTAAAAGGTTATTCGGAAAGACAAACTCATGGCTTCGCACTACTCGTTTGACATTTTCCTCAGCACATGAAATTGATGAATGTTCATACTATGTGTCCTGCTGGGGGGCCATAACGCGTCTCTGCCTTTCATCCTACGTATTGCTCAGAATCTAAGGATTTTTCTGAGCTGACTAGTCAATTGCTCATGCGAAGAGTTTTTATTCTTGTCATTGCCTCTTCTGAATTAAAGTAACGGGGCATAGCACTTGTCTTATCGTCTTTTAGATATCAACCCTGTAGATAAAAGATAAATGCTGGAAAGCACTTTGGATATTGAGGATAACATAAAGAAATAACATGAACAAATTCAAAAAAGAGTGAAATACCGTTATTATCCCGTCTCCCAATTGTCCCCTTATGATTCATATTGTGTGAAAGACCAGCTGTAACATCCGGCATGAACATGAACTATGGTAAAATCAACTTAACATGTGACAAATTCAAGATTTAAGCATGGACTACCGAGATGCAGAGAGGAAAAGCGATCATCAATCTAATCAAGTGGAGAAACTTCAAGTCCCACATATTTTTCAACTAACTGCTGTAGTACGCTGGACAGGCTGCTCAGTCGTTAAGTGGGAATGTGGCTGATGGAAGCACATTCCTGATTTCATACTGGCGTGAGGTTGTTTTAGAGAGGAATAGGGAAACCAATGAAACTGATGTGAAGGATTTAATTGCGTCATCTGTGGAGCATGTGTGGACACAGGTAGAGAACATGTGCAAGTGTTTGTATATGCGTATATAGCTATAAACCCAGTATTGACATATTTTTACGGCGTCGATGGGGTTTGTTGCAAAATAATGCATGTATTTTTCATCGGGGATTCGTTTTAGATATCTTGGAGTGTACTGGCTGAATGATGTTTTTACCTCAATATATCAATTTCCTTTTAGTATATCTTACTGAGGGGTAGGTGTGAAATTGAGGAGATGGCTCGAAACCGATTTGGTGTCGTCAGGGTAGAATGTTTTCAGCACCCTAGACTTCGATGTGAGGAACGAGTGCGACGAGCGTGGCTCAGGAAGAGGACAATCATGCAGGAAGCTGTTAGAGAGCTGGAGGGGGGAGAAACATTGTCACTAAGTGTCAGAGTCGATACACATTGTAAACGAAATGGTATAGGTATTTTGGATTGGATTGCTGGAAGCTCGCTGTTGTACCTAGGCGAGATAACGCAGGTTGGTGCAGCGTCTGCGAGTATAATCACGCAACGATTGATGTTGGTATCGATGGTGCTAGTACTAGTTATGCTGCTGTTGGCGCTTATTACTCATGAACATTTTCACGACAACCTCCGCCTCATGCCTTACAGGAGCAGCCATGTGTATGGATGCATATCCTCGAAGCAGCTGCTTAACCAGCGCGTGGTGTCCAGCCTTCTCAAAGAGGCGACTTGCATTTCAGTAAGTAATTGTAATGAAGGCCTGTCCACGTACGCTTGTGCAGAGTTCTTGCTACTGTACACGTTGAGAATGCACCTCCAGTGGGGTCCCTCCGATGTGCAAATGTGAACGAATCGTGAACGACATGGAACTTGTCTTGGTCCGAGGCACGAAGCGCGCCACTTGAAAAGACCCAAGAAAAAGCAAATTTGCGGATACACCCCCAGGCCCCGGGCGGGAAGCTGGAAAGCTGGAAGGTGCAGAGACCATTTTTCGTGACTACCTTCAAAAAAAAAAAATCCAGCCAGGTACAAGCATTGTATCAATGGAAACAAAAATAAATAAATCACAAGTAAAAGGGCGAAGTGTTGAGGAATGCAGATCGACATTAAAAATGTTCAGGAACGTGGAAAGCAACCAAGAAGAGCAAAGAAAAAAACAATACTCTGAACGACACACTTTGTTTTTGTTTATCAATACATCTGCGAAAAATCGACTGCGAGGAGACAAAGGCAGGAAAACAAGGCGAGAAAAAAATTATAAGAGACTGAAAGATGACGACGGTGACGTCGACGTTAAGGTGAACGAAGGCGAGGGAGACTGACGTGCTGGACTGAGTTTTGCGTCAGAGGGGCGACTCGCAGAGCAGCCATGATATCATCGATCAGTCAATCTTGAGGCCACTGCGGGTGGTCCTCTCGGGGAGGACCTCGGGCTTATCCAAAAGGATAAGGTTTTTGGGGGCCAGGTCGTCTTCCACCCAGCCCTTCCAACCTTTTCGAAGGGCTATGTTCTTGCGCACACCTTTTTTCTTGGTTGGCGGCTGCGGCTCCTTGGGGAACTATGAGCAGAGGCATGTGCGGGTAGAGAGGACAGCACATACTTTTGCAACCTTGACGGCAGGAAGGAGAGGAGGGGGCTGCTGAAAGACGGACGCAGTGGGTTTTCTGGAGAAAACGGTTTAGTGACACCATGAGACAGAGGGCATGCAGACTCACTCTGCGAAGGGGTGAGTGACTGTGGGAATCTCAGGCGGCTCGGACACGGACGTGAGGGAGAAAGAGGGGGTAAGGGATGGGGAAATAGAATGAAGGTTGCGCGAGTGATCGTCGTGCGCGGGGGCGTCCGAGAGGCGCGGTTTCTTGCTGCGCGGCATCCTGGCGGTGGGAGAAGAGGGCTGAGTATTATCGGGAATATTATCGGGGTGGATGCGAGAGGAACGCTTGCGCTTGAGCGTCGGGGCGTCGGACGCATTGGAGGACCGGGCCTCCCTAATGCCGGAGGCATTGGGGCGGACGGTCAGTGGGTCCTCCGGCCCGGGGTATGAGCGTGCGTGCATCGAGGAAGGGGGCGGAAGAGAGAGGGACTCGCTGGACTTGCCATCGGACATGACGGTGTCCTCATTCTCCCTATCCACAGCAAGGGCTTGCTTCATGCCCTTGGAATTGGCAGAGGACATGGAGTTGTCTGCGGCGCGACTCAGGGGCAGGAGCTTGCGCCGTTTGTTCGCTGCGGACACCAGGCCCTTCTTCGGACCGGGGCGACGGGCGTCGGGAGACGCGATGGCGGCGACGTGGGAGGGCAAGGCAGGAGCGGGGACGGGAATGGAGCGACTTATGCTCGGGTCACGCCTACTCATGTCGTAGGCGGTAGCGAAGATGGGCACTGGGTCGAAGGAGCCAGCCATGATATTCGTGGCAGTGCGGCGTCTCCGCTGGCGGGGAACACCAGCATGGAGGGCAGGTATACCAATGAAGAGACGAGTAAAGTATGTCATTGGTAGTGTGAATGGGTGTTCGCCGGGCAGTGGATGTGGTGGGTGGTGGATGAACTAGGGCAACCTTCGCGCGAGGCCGCCGGCATATAAGCGGACCCTGGGCGGCCAAACATGTACAAACAGGACCCCAAAAAATTGTTCGAAGGGGCTCCCACGCTTACAAACTTCAGATATCAATTCTAATGCTGGTAGTTAGCGTTTTGTGACGGATACAAATTCTTATTCCACTGCTCGTATTGATTTACCCCCTCGCCCCCCCCCCCCATACATGCTTCTAAACCTGACTGCAGAGCTGGGCACCATCATTCCAGAGGTTTCCACGCCGTTCCACCAATCTCCCGAGGTCTGGAAACATGAGTTCGCCTGAAAGTCCCAACCCCCAGAAAAATAACTGCATCTAAGTTCTCACTTTGAACCAATTACATCGGCGGATCTAGGATTCTGTATTATAGACGCTCTCCCTCCGCTCTTGGTGCCAGGTGCAACGGCCTTGGACGCTTTATCTCCTTGCCCATGCACTCTTGCACATTGATAATAGACTCATGCTATCCGTTCCCCCATAGTAATATTATCAGCCCACAGCCTTCATTGGAACCACGATACCTTTTAACCCCGAGTACTTGGTGTGGACGCTGCCGAACGTCTCACCACTGCTCCCATCACCTGCCCAATCAACCAAGTCAAGTACCTTGATGGCGCTCACGGATTCCCATTACTAAGGCCTGCACTCCTCCGTGACACACCTCTCCTATATGCCTATGTTTGTCAAAAGCACGGTGAATCCCGCGTCGGTGAAATGGCATTACCCCTATGAATTGATGTCATTTACAATGGTTAATTTATGACATTTATCTTTATGAATTGATGGCACATCTCTCTCTCGGAATCCGTGTTCTTGTTTTTCTCAGGCTAGCTATCCCTCCAGAGTCTTGGGTATCGTCAGGGAACTCAGTACCAGGGAGCCTCCACTGCACACACAAAGCCTGGCCTATATTCATGCAGCATTAAACTTGTACCCTTGAGCTTGAACCTCGAGCCTCGAATCTTCCTCTGTCTCTTCACCATGCGCGCCGGCAATCTACCCCCAAATTAAAAACAAGATCTAGGACACCAGGGACACATGTTCCATGGATACAAGTTTCGCACACAACTTGTAAACCTTTAGCTACCTACAGAGCGTGAAAATGGTGCCGGAAGCTCCCTACCCTCTGCTCATTGCCATTGCCTACGTTCTTTGACACAGGCGACACGTCCGAGTGTTATTTTATTTTATTTTATTTCCAAGTTTTTATTATTCTTTAGTTTTTCCTTCGCATGGCTTTCTTGGCCCTCACATGAACGCAACCAGTCCCTCGACCTTGTTTCGTGAGAGTGTCGATGCAGCTAGCTGGTGGAGTTTGCGCCTGAATGGGAACCCCCCAGGCTCAACTCCCACACAGTGTATGCTAGTCTCTAGGTTCTCAATCCACACAACCTCGAATATTACAAAATTCTAGTCTTTAGGATACAGCGCCGCTGTCATAGGCACGGGAAGAATCCTTGAACATGACCCGTTGAGTGTCTTTGCAGATAGCTGGTATAGCATGCACATGGATGAGTCCCCCATGCTCAAGTCAAGTCCTACAGTCTGTGCAAGTACCTTCTCGAGTCGGAAGACTGCCCACAGAATTCTAGTCTTTAGGATACATGGCCTCCGTAAAACGGCCCGCGGCTGTCACGGGTACGCAATGAGTCCTCCGACATGACCTGGAGAGAGTGTCGGCGCAGATAGCTGGTCCAATTTCCCACAATCACATACTCAGTTTAAAAGAAAATGAGTCCTCGAGGTTAATCGCGTTGATGTTACATGGATTTTTAAGATATCTGAAGTGAATCCTAAAGAGCTATTCCGAAAGAAAAACTGGTGGCTCCGCACTACTCGTTAGACGTTTTCCCCAGCACATGAAATTGATGGATGTTCATACTATCTATACTGCTGGGGGGCCATAACGCGTCTCTGCCTTTCATTCTACGTATTGCTCAGAATCTAAAGATTTTTCTGAGCTGACCAGCCAATTGCACATGCGAAGAGTTATTATTCTTGTCATGGCCTTCGACTGAATTGAAGTAACTGCACGTAACACTTGTGTCATCGTCTTTTCGATATCAACCTGGTAGATGAAAGATTAATGTTGGAAGAGGATAGCGTAAAGAAAGAAGACGAATAAATTCAAAAAAGGATGAACACCCATTATTGTTCCATCTCCCGATTTTTTCTTTATGATTAATAATGTGTGAAAGACCAGCTGTAACATCCGGCATCAACATGAAATATGGTAAAATAAATCGAACATGTGACAAATTCCAGATTTAAACGTGGGCTGCTTAGATGCCCAGAGGAAAAGCGAGCCTCAGTCTCATGAAGTAGAGTCAACTAACTGGTGTAGTAAGCTAGGCAGGCTGCTCAGTCGTTAAGTGGGAATGCGACTGAGGAAAGGATACTACTGGTGTGAGGTGGAATTAGAGTGGAATGGGGACAATAAGGAAATTGATGTGGAAGAGTAAAGTAGGTTATCGGTGGAGTGTGTGCGGAGTCAGGTGGAGAACATGTGCAAGTGTTTGTATACGTGTTCATAGGGATAGACCAGTACTGACATAATTTATCAGTATTGATGGGTTTCATTGCAAAATAATGAATTTATCTTTCATCTGAGATTTGTCTTAGATATCTTGGAGTATTCTGGGCATTGCCTATCTTAAATGACGTTTTACCTCAATGTCCCAATTTCTTGTCGGTAGATCTTAAACTGAGGGTTACGTGTGACATTGAAAGGATGGCTCAAAACCGATTTGGTGTCGTCAGGGTAGAATGTATTCCGAATTATAGAGCTCTCCGGAGGTGAGAGAAACATTGTCACCCAGTGTCAGAGTGGACACACATTCCACAGTGAATGAGCTAAAAATGAAATGGTATAGGTATTTTGAATTGGATAGGGGGAAGCCGTTAGAGAGCAGGACGGTGGAGAAACATTGTCACTGAGTGTCAGAGTCGACACACATTCCACAGTAAACAAGCTTAAAATGAAATGGTATAAATATTTTGGACGGGATAGCTGGAAGCTGGCCGTTGTACCTGGATGAGATAACGCAGGTATATGTTGGTGCAGCGTCTGTGAGTGTAATCACGCAGCGATTGATGTTGGTGCCGATAGTGCAAGTACTAGTTATACTGCTGTGGGCGCTGATTACTCATGAACATTTTCACGACAACCATGCCTTACAGCAGCTGCCAAGTGTTGACTATATGCCTGCGTATCCTCGAATCAGGTGGGTTGCTTAACGAGCGCATGGTGTCCAGCATTCTCACAGAGGCGACTCGCAATCCAGTACGTAATTGTAAGGAAGGGCCGTGTGCGTACGCTTGTGGAGCATTCTTGCTACTGTACACATTGATAATGCACCTCCAGCTGGGTCCCTCAGATGTGCAGATTTGAACGAATCGTGAACCACATGGAAGTTGTCTGGACAGTAGCTTGTCTGGGTGTACAGACGGATCTCTTCCTTGTGAAAGCGGGACAGGTTCTAAGGAGATGTTCACATAGCATGCATGGCACAAGTACACATGTGGGGAGTGGATGGCCTCACGTCATGAAATTGGAGGAGAAAGATGACCGCAACCAGAACAAAGCTTGTGGCACAACTAGTTTTGAGAAGCAGAGTGCTAAGTCATAATCGGAGACAGGGTGTCGATGGTGTATCTCGGGGCCGGATGTAAAATAAAAACATGGAGCCAATTTCCTAGATGGGGTTCGCAGGGCATCAATGTCTTGGCGCGAAGGACCCGTAATGGCAGATCCTATCCAGCTTTGTCTTCGGCATCTCGGACCCTCGGTACACCAGGCTTTTTTTTTTTTTTCAATTTTTCGACCCCAGGCTAGGCCTATGTTGGTCGCTACGCATGTTGTACTAATACATCCTCGAGTGGGCATGTGCACTGACGACGAGCCTCATGCCCCCCGCCAGCCCAGCTCCTTGAGCTGTTTCCTGCCCCCCTCTTGTGAGGTGAGTACTATTTTTCTCCGGTTGCATTTTGATTGTGTGGAGGGTCTGGCTTCATAAGTGCTCGGCCGCCGAGGCGGGCTGGCACGACGGGTGGGAGTGCCGTAGTCGAAGAGTTGAAAGCGGCCATGGGCTTCTTCTTGGTCCTGCTACGGCGTGTCGATATGTGTCGCTACGCGAGCAGGTGTTTGGTGGTGGAGCGTGTTTTGGTTTTGTGGTTGTCACCGGTGGCTCGGTTCCTACGTCTGTAGCCCTGTATC
>QLPG01003636.1:8505-19895 GCA_003314385.1 Gomphus sp. MG54
GCGGCCGTGCGCGTGCTACACCCGCATATATGCGGTGGGAATGATATAGAGGAAAACTTCACAGGGGAAGTGATAGAAATAGAATATAATGAACAATGAACTGAATAGAAATCCACATGCCAGTGTATCCCCTTCCCAACGTGTCTAGATAAGGTGAGCCGGCCCTTGGGGTAGGTATGGGGCCGGATAGACAATGTGGGGTAAAACCCGCTCCTAAATCCACGAAAATATTCGTGGATGTTCTTCATAGTATATGAAGCCTCGATGTAATGCTGCATCTTGATTGGATGATGGTTGGGGGAGATATACCGGTTTTAGTGTGGAATATATATATAAAGTGACTCAATAGTCCCTGGTTCTAACACATAATCCATCATCCCTTTCTCCTACCGACTTCTATTCTACAAGACACATACAATATTGTTCCATCAACTTCCCACTCTAATTCCTTTCCATTCCGACTATCTCAAGATAAAATGATCACTTCCATCCCGATTAGGACGAAGTGAAGCGCCCGTTCACCAGCGTACAGTCATTGGACCGGCTTGAGCGTGGCACAATATTTTCCTTAACAAAAGTGTTCGCTCTTGCAGAAGATAGTTCATATGTACGCTTTCTATTATATTTTAATGTGTTTTTCTCCCCCAATCCCTTGTATAAAATATTTTCCTTCATGATGTCATATGTGCATCATTTTCTCATGTAATCTTGTCTTTCTGAGTTTCTGTACCTCCTATGTATATTATATATAGTGTATATTTTGTAAAGACAAAAATGTAACCAGATTTTTATCTTCCATTGCCCCAGAAAATTTAAATCTTTATTTTCCTTCCTCTTCTGCTTAAATTGCAGAGTTTTCTTTATTTTCACTCCACAATTCCAGCTCTTAATTCTGTCATTATGAAGTTGGTACTATTGCAATAGTACTCAGCCCATGCATTGTCGGCATTCCCAGTGCTTGATATAAGACCTCAGAACCAGCCCCCATGCCAACCCCTCCAACTACTTCAGCGTGTAGCACCTCACTTCCTTGCAACCCTTCACCACTACCTCTGAAGTTGACTGCACCTCAGATAGCAGCAATTCATTGATTGACTGGGTATTAGGCAGTATTACCTTCAAGACTTTGGAACCAGCCCCTGTGCCAACCCCTATGGCTACTTCAGCTTGTTGCACCTCACTTCCTTGCAACCCTTCACCACCACCTCAAAAGTTGACAACAGCTTGGATAGTACTGGTCAATGCTCATGCTTTTGTATATGCTTGCAAACTAGAAGGCTCCCAGGCTTGACCTCACTGACCGTGACAAATTCACTCATGGGAGGTAGAGGGGGATAAGGAAAATCCTCCTGGTGACCATCCTTCCAAGCTTTCCCATTATAATAAACAGTCAATTATTCGTCAAATCAGCTCTGAGAAGCTTGAAAATGCTGTCCAAGCCACCTAATTCATAAATTCCATCATATCTATCTCTGTCACTCCTCAGACTGTTAGGAATGTATTGAAGGAAGCTGGCTTTATATCAGTAACAAAGAAGAAATTCCTTATGCTCAAGGGGTCTCATGGTTAGCAACATTTAAAGTTTGTCCAATACCATGAAATTTGGACTTTGTGGGACTGGAAGAGGGTGTTGTGGACTGATGAGAAAAAAATCAAAGGATTGGGTCAGATGGGAAGGTGTATATTTGGAACCAACAAGGGGAACCAGTATCAGACAGGACCACCACACCAACTGTCAAACATGGAGAGGGGAATAACTTGATGGTTTGGGTGGGTATGGGATGGAATAGGGTGGGGAACCTAATAGAGGTATGGGGGAACATGGATGCAGTGCAGTATTGTGAGATTTTGGAGGAGGGAGTGGAGGAGAGCATTGAAAGTTTGGAGATGGCTAAGGATAAGTAGCATTTCCAACAGGACAATGATCCAAAACATACATATAAGAGTGCTGGTCAAAAAACTGCCCCTAATGAGTGATTATTTTGTTTGATTTATTGAGAAATAATTTTTGATTAGACTCACATTATCTCTTGAGTTGTAAATAGCCATAATGTTCTAGTATATTATGTGAAATTTTCAGAACTTTGCTGATGTCATTCTTTCACAAGATATCAATCTTTCTAAAATACACAACATTGGGGCAGTTTTTTGACCTACTGTATGTATACTATAGAATAAGTAATGAATATTTAACATCCTTTGAATTGACAACCAGTCTATGATCTCTGTGGCCAAAAACCCTGAAAATCATAGTTGGATGAAATATCTTGATTTACAGTTCTTATAGCTTTGTGATAAAGTTGCTAGTGGCACACTTAGTCCTCTCTTCATTACCACCACTTTTGATCTACTCACCAAGACACTGGAGTGAGTTAAGCTGGATAAATATATGAAATTGATGGGGATTGAAAATCATATGTGGTAATTGCAGTGGTAACTCATAGGGAATAGCATGGGTTAGGCCAACCTCCACAGGTCACCAGGTCAGGTGCCCTTGGGTTTGTGTGTGGGTCAAGCTGAGAGCACCTGTGACCCAGACTAACCCTGCATGTCAACTATGTATGTGTACATGCACACATGCATGACACACACTCAGGGACTTGCTCCTGTCGTACGTGTGCACGTACAACATGCACACACACCACATGTGCACATGTATGATGTTATGGCCTATGCCCCCAATAACCCACATTAATTAGGGAATAGCATGGGCTAGAGTAACCCACACAGGTCACTTGGTCAGGTGCCCTTGGGTGTAGGTGCAGGTCAAGCTAAGAGCACCCATGACCTGGCCCAACCTGCTGCCTCAACTATGTACCTGCATATGACACGCACATGCCATACATGCATGCAGCACATTTGTATCGTACATCGCATGCATGTACGGCACATTCATGTTGTATGTCGCACGTGCATACAGTGCATTCATGTTGTATGTCACATGCATGTATAGCATGTTCATTTCATACGTCATGCATGTGTATGGCATGTTCGTGTCATACGTTACGTGCGTGTATGGCATGTTTGTGTCATACGTCTCATGTGCCTATGGCACGTGTGGGTGTGGTGTGCACCTAGCACTGGTCAACCCATGGGAAAAAACCCATGGGTTGATGGGTTTGGGTTTCCCATGGGTCAGGTGTGGGTCACCCACATTTGACCTGTGGATGACCCATGCCATTCCCTAACATTAATCTCCACTACCACCTGCACCATTTCTGGGAGCTGTCCAACCATTAAAGCCTGAAACAATTGCTTTCCGCGAATCTGTTGTATCAACCCCAAGTTCTGCAATCCCAAACCTCTGCTATTGTGAGCCCTAGGTTCTGCTCTTTTGATAAATGATGTGCAGGATCATTGTGTACCTCACTCCCTTGTTCTTCGTTCTCTATTAGCCCCTTGTACTCTTTCCTCCCCTTGTCTTTATTTGGCAAAAGTTAGTACAAGGATTAGTTACATGTATATAAACCACCAGTCGACTGGACCATTCACCAGTACGAATATCGACTTAATTCTGTGTCATAGTTTCCGATTCAGTTCCAGTAAACTTTCCAACTTTCCAAAATTAGGGACAGACAATTGAGGAGGGTGCAACACATAAGTTGAAGCCAAGTCCCTACAACCTCAAACAACTCAAATGACTAGTTGAATAACCTAATACCACAAACAGTCCTAAGCCCCTGGTGCTTCCCGTCTTTCCACCTTTTCCATTTCCATGGGTGATCC
The DNA here is from genome assembly GCA_003314385.1 of Gomphus sp. MG54. Taxonomy (NCBI): domain Eukaryota; kingdom Fungi; phylum Basidiomycota; class Agaricomycetes; order Gomphales; family Gomphaceae; genus Gomphus; species Gomphus sp. MG54. The sequence goes on from QLPG01003636.1 coordinate 12,232, forward strand.
CACGACCTCTAGTCCCTCTACCTCCAGAGTAGGAACCCCATTTCAGAAACCACTCGGAACCTCCAGAAACCCTTCCAGAAGTATCTAGCTAAGTGCCTGATATGTGGATTTAACATATGACATGAACATGCCATACGTGCATGCATACAATGTATTCATGTCAGCACGTGCACATACAATGCCTTTGAGTTGGCACATGTGCGTATAACATGTTTGTATTGGTGGGTACACATACAGCATGTTTGTGTTGATGTGTGCACATACAGCATGTTTGTGTTGATGTGTGCACATACAACATGTTTGTGTCAGTGCATACGTATATAGCACGTTCATGTTAGCACATATGCATATAGCACATTCATGTTGGTGCATGTGCATACAGCACACCTGTTTCAGCATGAATGTGACATATGACATGAACATGCCACATGCATGTGGGTGCAGCATGCACCCAACACCTGTCAACCCATGGGAAAAAACCCACAGGTTGACAGGTTCAGGTTCCCTATAGGTCAGATGCAGGTCATCTACATTTGACCTGTGGGTGACCCATGCCATTCCCTATGCGCTACTTATATAGGTTAAGAAGTGAGATGTGGAATCAGGGTGGCATAAGACATGGAGAAAACAATAAGAGGTATAAAGAGCATGTGGAGGTATTGTCCACAATGATCAGGAATAGAACAAAGAAATGTAAATGAGAATAGAACAATGGAAATGTGGTCAAATAAGATAATAGGAATGTGGCCAAGAATAAGATAATAGAAAATGACCAAATATAAAACAATAGGGTTATGGCCTAGGATAAAACAATAGAAAATGTCCCAAGGTAAAACAGGCCGAGAAATAAAGAATAGGAATGGGGGATGTGGATGATGAATCTGCCAAGCCAAGACCAACATACCAAGTGACTTGTATATGACTTTGTCAAGTCCACGATACTGTGCTCTGATTTACTTGGCAGTACCGACTGACCAACCCTTACCCATATCATCCCTCACCAGTGTGTGGCCTTGGCTCAGTATATTAGGTTCATCATTTGGTTCATTATCCCTATCCCACCCTCCTATTCTTTACTATTCTTTTATTCCCTGTCCTTCCCCTTGCCTGTTTACCCTCGGGACACTCACTATTTGTTATCACTCAGCAGTGGCCCTATTGTTTTATGTTTGGCCACTCTCTATTGTTCTATTCTCACTCACTCTTTTGTTCTTGATCACATTTCATTGTTCTATTCTCACCTACATTCCTTTGTTCTATTCTTGATCATTGTAGACAATACCTCCACATGATTCTTCATACCTTATTGTTCTCCATTCCTTGTACCACCCAGTTCTACATCTCACTTCTTAACCTATATAAGTAGTGAATGTATGTAGATGGTTCTTTGTTCTGGAAATCAACTAGGTTTATGCCTTCTTGTTCCCCCTTCTCCTGTCTAAAGTCCTTTACCTGGGCCGACACTCTTGGCACCCTCCCAGGTATCACTTCTGTCCCAAATAAGTGGCATGCATGGGAAGTAGGGCACAACACACGAGCACATTGAAGCCATGCCACTACTTCTGGCCTGCAGGACTTGGCCACTCCCATCTGACACCTTGGCATTCCCAAAGCCTGACAGACTTGGTCACTTGGGCATGGAATTAGGCTGATCATTTGGTTAGCACTACTGAGTGAACCAATGCTCGGTATGTGTACTTGACATCTTGAACATAATAATTTAGTAGAGCCATCAAATAGTTTCAGAGGAATCAGAGGTATGGAACAAGTAGGTAACAAAAAATTTTGTACTACTTGTGGTTTGATAAAGCAGTCAGAAGAACCCCAATCAACAAGCATAGCTAAAGGAATTTCAGATGTATTTAAATAGGACAGATTTAGTGCTAAAGAGTTTTTCAAGGGAGTGGAATCATGTGCATCATTACAATCCTCAGTCTGTGTGGTGCTGAGGTTGCTCCTTTTTTTTTTTGATTCCATGGCCAGGATTTCTTTAGACTCAGTTTTAGTGCTCATCTGGGTGGCACAAGCTTTGGTGTTTGAGGAATTGGCTGCCTTCAAGGAGGTTTTTGGGAAGTTCTTGATGATGTGGTCTTTCAAGGCATACTGAAGGGAGAGACCCTGATCAATTCATCTCTGACATTCCTCTGACAGAGGTTGCCATCTTTACCAAGCTTTGACAAAAGGTCAGGTATGTTGGAAGAGCTTGAGGACTTGGAGTTGCCGCTGTTGCTGTTGTTGTTAGTCCCTGTGTGACTCCATTGGTTGTTGGAGTTGTTAGGGGACTGATTGTTGCACTGAGTGGATGCTGGCCAGTTGGAAAAGGTTGAAGTCAAACCTCAGTTGGGGTTTGCAAGGTTTTCATACTCCTTGCATTCCCAATACCTGTTATCAATTTCCAATGTGAACTGCTGAAGCTCAGCAAGGGACTTGAAGTAGGGGAAATACAGGAGGCTGTCCTTGATTCTTTGGCCAGACCTTTGTATACTGCATGAGTGAAGACAGTATCATTCCACTGGGTACAGGTGGATGCATAGGTGAATCTGATGAAGTACCATGCGGTTCTATGATGTTCCTTCATGACTATTTTTTTAAGTTTAATTTCTGCTTGCATAGAATTATTGAATGGTCTGAAGTTTACTTGGAGTTCAGAGTGAAAATCTCTCCAGTTGGTGAGCCAGGTGGGTGCTGAATGGATCTCATTGAGGATAGCCAGATTGAAGTATTGAAGGGCTGGGCCTGAGAGGTATGAGATGGAATATTGAATCCTTGATGCATCTATTTTGAAGGCAGATGGGCAGTCTCAGAAGTTTAGCATACATTGAAGAAAGAATGTAAAGAGCTTAGCTTTAGCTTGATCTATGCCATCATAAACTTTGAGGTCCCAAACCTTGGCTTGACAGTTTGAGTTGTGAGCCAGAGGTTGCATGAGGTACAAGGGTTGTTGGACTGATTGGAGACTGGCTGGTTGGGTGAGGTTAAAGTTGAACCTTGGTTGGAGTTTGCAAGATTCTCGTAGTCCTTGCATTCCCAATATCTGCCATAGATTTCCAATGCAAACTGTCAAAGTTAGCGAGGGACTTGTAGCAGGGGAAATACAGGAGACTGTCCTTGATTTGTTTGGCCAGACTTTTTTAAACCACATGAGTGAGGGTGGCATTGTTCTACTGTGTTAAGTACACAACACCAAGCCTCAGTTTACTCACAGTCAAATGGTCTCTACTGTTTAATCCCATGCACCATTGACAATTCACATTTCTTCACTAGTATGTGGTCTCAGCTTGGTATATTCAGTTTATCACTTGGTCCACTTCTCTTCATCCCATCCTTTCTACCTTTGTTTATTCTTCTATTCCTGATCTCCTCCCCCATTCCATTTTACCTCAGAAGATTTCTATTGACTTATTTTCAGTCACATCCTATTGTTTTATATTTAGTCACATCCTATTATTTTATTTTTGGTCACACTCTTATTATTTTATGCTCAGCCATATTCTATTGTTCTATTTTTGTTTGAGTTCATTGTTCTATTCTTGAGCATTGTGGATAATGCTCCCACATGCTCTCCATACCTTATCTCTTTTTCTATGCCTTATGCCACCCTGTTCTACATCTAGTTCTTAACCTATATAAGTAGCATATGGATGTAGATAGTTTCTCATTCTGAATATCAACTTGGAATATGCTTCTATCCTTCCCTCATCCTCCTATCTGCTTGGCCGATCCCTTGCCAGCATCGTGAAGTCAGTACTTTTGCATTGGTACTCAGCCCATGAAATGTTGGCATTTTTGGTCCCTGACATACTGGGTACAGGTAGATGCATGGGCAAAGTTGATAAGGTACCCCCTATGACTATTTTTTGAGTTCAGTTTCTGCTTGTGCAGCATTATTGAATGGTCTAAAGTTTACTTCAAGCTTGGAGCAAAAATCTCTCCAATTGGTGAGCCACGTGGGCTCTAGATAGATCTCACCAAGGATGGCTGGTTTGAAGTATTGAAGGGCTGGGCCTGAAAAATATGAGATGGCATACTGAATCCTTGATGTATCCATTATGAAAGCAGACAGGTGGTCTCAGAAGTTTAGCATACATTGAAGAAAGAATGTATAGAGCTTACCTTGATCCATGCCATCATATATTTGGGGTCCCAAACCTTGGCTCGAGAGTTTGAGTTGGGGGGCAGAGGTTGTACTATTTACAAGAGTGCTCTTTTGATAAGCTCATTGTCATTGAGGCTGCGAGCTTTATTTCTTTGAGCATTGTCATCAGATGGGTTGTTATCATCACCATCAGGTGGTAGAGGAGTGCCTTGTCCTCTGTCAGACACCAAAAATGTGAATGCTACATGGGCCGAGTACTAGTGCAATAGTACCAACTTCATGATGCTGGCAAGGCATCAGTCAAGTCTAGTAGACCAATTGGGTGGTTAGGCTTCAACATACTCATGCATTGCACCCTACTTTCCATGCATGCTACTAATTTCAGAGAGAAGAGGAACTCAGGAGAGTGCCGAGAGTGTTGGCCCAAGTAAAGGACTTCAGACAGGAGGATGAGGGAAGGCAAGAAGTGTATGCCAAGTTGATATTCAGAATGGAAAACTATCTACATCTACGTCCTACTTATATAAGTTAAGAAGCAAATGTGGAATCAGGGGGGAGTAAGACATGGAAAAAGGAATAAGGTATGGAGAGCATGTGAGAGTATTGTCCACAATGCTTAAGAATAGAGCAATGAATATAAACAAAAATAGAACAATAAAATGTGGCCAAATATAAGATAATAAGAGCATGACTGAGAATAAGACAGTAGAGTGTGACCAAATATAAAACAATAGGGTCATGGCTGAGAATAAAATAATAGAAATCTCCTGAGGTGAAAGGGGATAGGGAATAAAGGAATAAATGGGTTGGGAATAATGAATAATGAATGAAGGAATTGTAGATGATGAATAGACAGGGAGGTATGGATGATGAATGTACTAAGCTGAGACTGACATACCAAGTGACTTGTATATGACTTAGTCACCTGAACATGGAATTAGATGTTTAATGTTCAGTCAGTACAAACCAGTGAACCAATTCTTAGTATATGTACTTAACATCTGTCAAGTACACATACCGAGGTCCCGATTATTCACCAGTGCTGACCAAGCAACCATACTACATCCACGTACAAGTGTCTATGCCACATGCATAACACTTGGTGCACCAGTCTCAGCTTGGTACATCTGCCATCCACACTCCTCGGACCGTTTTTATACTTCTTTGTTCTATTCCTGATCATTGTGGACAATACCTCCATATGCTCTTCATACCTTATTGTTTTCTCCATGTCTTACACCACCCTGATTCCACATCTTGCTTCTTAACCTATATAAGTAGTACATGGATGTAGATATTTCCTCATTCTGATTATCAACTTACCTTATGCCTTCTTCTTCCCTCCTCCCATCTGAAGTCCCCCACTTGAGCTGACACTCTCGACACTCTCCTAGGTATCTCTTCTGTCTGAAATCAGTGGCACACATGGAAAGTAGGGTGCAACGCATGAGTACATTGAAGCCAAGCCACCCTGATTGGTCTACAGGACTTGGCTGATTCCTGCCAGCATCGTAAAGTCAGTACTATTACAATAGTACTCGGCCCCCACATCATCAGCATTCTTAGTGCCTGATAGTATAGCACATGTATGTTGTACACACACATGTAACACCACAGGTTGGGCTGGGTTACAGGTGCTCTTGGCTTGACCCACATTCACACCCAAGGACACCCAACCTGGTGACCTGTGTGGGTTGGCCTAACCCATGCCATTCCCTAGTTATATCCCTGTCAGACCTCGGTCATGCCAAAGATGCAGGTGGGAACTGGCCAAGTCCTGCAGGCCAGTTGTAGTAGCTTGGCTTCAACGTGCTCATGCATTACACCCTACTTTCTGTACATGCCACTGATTTGGAACAGAAGAGATGCTCAGGAGGATGCCAAGAGTATTGGCCCAAGTAGAGGACTTCTAGACAGAGGGAAGGAGAGCAGCAAGGCATAAACCTAGTTGATACTCAGACTGAAGAACTATGTACATGTATTCACTACTTATATAGGTTAAGAAGCAGAATGTAGAATAAGGGTGGCATAAGACATGGAGAAAAGAATAAGGTATGGAGACCATGTGGAAGTATTGTCCACCATGATCTAGAATAGAACAATAAGATGTAGATGAGAATAAAACAATGAGATATGACCAATAATAAATGAGTAGGAGTGTGAGTAAAAATAGAACAATGAAAGGTGGCCAAATATAAAACAATAGGGCTGTGTCCGAATACTAAGTGAATAGTGAATAGGGAATGGCACGGGTCACCCACGGGTCAAATGTGGGTGACCAGCACCCGACCCATGGGAAACCCAAACCCGTCAACCCATGGTTTTTTTCCCACAGGTTGACGGGTGTTGGGTGCACGGCACACCCACACGCCTGCGGTGTGTTCGTGTCATACATCGCGTTCGTGCCAACACGAACGTGCCATACGGGTATGCGTACGCGCCAACTTGAATGCGCCGTATGCGTACGCGCCAACTCGAACATGCTGTACACGTGCATGTACAGCTCATTGGTGTCGGCATGTGCGTGTCATACGTGTGCGGTGCACGTGTGTTGTATGCACGTGCGTGTTGTATGCATGTGCATGTCGTATGTGTGTGCTGCATGTGTGGGTCGTATGCACGTGCGTGTCATACGCACACACGTACGACAGGAGAGAGTGCCCGGTTGGATGTCATATGCATGCGCATGCACGCGTACATGATTGACGCACCAGGTTGGGCCGGGTCACAGGTGCTCTCCGCTTGACCCGCACCTGCACCCAAGGGCACCCGACCCGGTGACCTGTGCGGGTTGGCCGAACCCGTGTTATTCCCTAATAGTGAATGTCCCAAGAGAAAACGGGTGAAGGAAAGTATGGGAGATGAAGAAATAATAAGGAATAGGAGGGGTGGGATAAGGAACATGAATCAAATGATGAGCCAAATGTACCAAGCCAAGACCATATACTAGTGAGGAATGGCTTGTCACTGGTGTAGAATGAAGCGGTAAGGGTTGTTCGGTAGGTACTACCAAGTGAACCGGAGCTTGGTATTGTGGGCTTGACAATCTCTAACTTTGGACAGAGGTTTCAGAGCAGAGCAAGGTTCACCTTGGTCAAATTTTAAGTTGATATTCTGACTAGGGAATGGCATGGGTCACCCATGGGTCAAATGTGGGTAACCCACACCCAACCCATGGGAAACCCAAACCTGTCAACCCATGGGTTTTTTCCCATGGGTCAATGGGTGTTGGGTGTGTGCCACACCTGCACGCACCATATGCAGGTGCGACATACAACACAAATGCACTGTATGCGAGTACAACATATGATACAAATGTGCCATATTGTTAAGTCCGCATGTCAGGCGCTTAGCTAGTACTTCCAAAGGGGTTATCTGGGTTAGTGTCAAGCCCCGGATACCAAGCTCTGGTTCACTCGGTAATACTGACCGAACAACCCTTGCCTTTAGTCCCACACACCAGTGACAAGGCATCCCTCGCCAGTACATGGTCTCGGTCCGGCACATTCTGTTCATTATTTGGTTCACTTTCCTCATCCCATCCCCTCTATCCTTTGTCATTCTGTTA
>QLPG01003639.1:0-18173 GCA_003314385.1 Gomphus sp. MG54
AAGGTGCCTCATTCTCTCTACCACTCTAATCAGCGAATTAATCCCGAATCTAGCAATTAAACGTCGACGTGGCGGAAGTAGAAGATCTACTTATTGGGTTGATTTTGGAAGGCAAAGTCGAAGGAAAAATTGACCAAGTTGCTATGCGGCTCGACCTTGATCAGCAGTCAGTTCACCTCTACCTAACTATCACTCTTATTAAAATTATGTTTGCTCTCTGGTACAGACACAGTCTGGAAAAGCGTCGTTACAGTGCACTTGCAAGTTGGACAGAAACACTCAATGGGGTACATTCTGCTGTTTTAGCAAAAACAGTTAGCCACGTGCGAGGTGGTGAGCCAGGAATGGGGATGCGCTCCGGTGACGCTGCATTTGATAGCATGTATGATTTTCGTTCTGCGGCCTCAAAAGGTCATGTATGGTGATTGGTGATAGAGGAAGGATCCGGTTTGTACGGAACTCCACCTATCGCTTGTATAGCAATTTTCTCTCGGTATTTAGATTATGTCTGCTGTTTTTCCTTGGTATTCAGCAGGTCAGGTCTTACCACTACGCTTGGGGAGTTGATCTCATGACTGCCATAGTAGTGTTACACGATGCAGGATTTACTCTTTATGATTGATGCTTTCATGCAAGAGAGGCTCCATACTCAAATCCTTCAGTTTTGGAGGAGTTTCATTGAAAAATACATTGAGCTTGTCGAACTGCTGTACTGAGTCAATGTGGCAGTGTACACTTCGTGAGGGATTCAATTGGACACGCCTTTACCACAAAGATTTCCATTTCAAGAATACATTTAGCTTGCCGAACTGCTGCACTGAGTCAATGTGACACTGTGCTACACTTCGTGAGGGATTCAATTGGACACGCCTTTAACACAAAGATTGTGCTTGGACTGCATTATCATATAAAATGGGTACAAATCTGAGAATAATTGATATAACATCAGTGTAACACTCTCCGCCAACCAAGGCTACCAGTGACACAGTGTCGATTGATCTCCACCCCCCAAATTTTACTGTAATACATCACGAACGTGGGTATATGCTAACGGGGACTCAGGGACTCATGGATTAAAGACGTGCTCCACTAACAGGTAGGCACATAATCATACTTGATAAATCCTAAGAAGGGGACGTGAATGCTGGCAGTAAGGGGAAAAAATATCAAGAAACGAGCGATGTAATAAAGTATGGTCATGCTGGCTATTCTCATCACATAGCTCATAGCGCTCTAGGCGGTGAGAGAATTCGGATCGGTCTTTCCTTCATGTTATGTTGACGTGTCGAGGGTCCTCGTAGTATACACATTATAGCATCATGACGGAGGCCGGATATTTCAAACTCGTAGGCAAGACAGATTGATGTTTTGTGGACGTGTCAAGGGTCCTCGTAGTATACGCTTTATAGAATCATGAGGGAAGCCGAATATTTCAAATCGGTAGGCAAGACACAATGTGGTGAGGTCATGGGAAGAAATTCGAAGTGGAAGTCACGGTGCAACGACGCATGGACACAAAGGCATTCAAGCAGAGGACATCTCCGATGAAATTAATTACTGGGAAATTTCGGCGCGTTGCTGCATATAGGAAGCTTGTTAGTGCATATCGAATTACAGAATATGAAGGACCTGACGCTAAGACTGGGCATATGTCCCAAAACCTGCTATTCGCTCCAACATATGATCTAGATGTTCTTCTCGCGGAGAAAACCAATCAATTGACAGCTTCACAGGACTAATCTAAACTAGGCCTATTAATCGGGGATGGGGTCTTCGTGAAGCGCCAGTCCCAGGGGTAGCACGAGGAGGTATTCCGACAGTCAACGGCAACAAGCGCTCCAACCCATCATATCAATGACAGTAGAAGACTGGTAACGGAGTTCCGAGAGGAGAATGTGATGTCATGTTGTCGAAAACGATCTGAAGATGAAAAAACAACAAGTGACTGAATGTAGAAAAATGGGCGGTAGACGATAGAAACATTGCACCGACACCTGTATCAGGAATTCCGTTTCACATCCGCTACCTTGTCTGAATCCTCTTATAGGAAGGTGAGTAGAAGTGGTGGAGTATGGTCCGTTGTAAGCCAAAAAGAAGACCCTAAGCTTGGAGAATGAAGCAGTGTGGAGCGTGCTTTGCTGGGGCAGAATAAACTAGCCAAATGAATGACTAGATAACAAAATTAGAGCGTGGGGTACAGTGCAAACAGCTCTTCCTGCCATGAATGGATGCAGTCGAAAAACTGGAAACGTCCATATTTTGGGAGCATAGTGACGGTATCCGCGGGGTTACTGTAAGCGATTGGTGACGCCCAGAAACCACTGTATGGCCGTCCTGTGCCGTCCCCTCTGAGAGCGTACAATGACAGTGACATTGCCTTGCTCAAGATTTAGAAAAATTGGGGAAGAAGAGTCCATTCAGAATTATGGGTATCAGTCTATCGTGTGTAAAATCCGGAGATCTCGTGCCACGACAAGAATCACGGCCGAGGGCATCGTATACGATAACTCGGGTGTCCTATAGCAGCACAAATGAGGGATGATCAGAGAGAATCGAGGGAATAAAAAACTTGGGGAAAGGGAAACTATGACGGAAAGTCCTTGCTGTCTCCGACCTTGTGGGTACTGTTCAAAGTGAGCGATGCTCAATCTTGCCACATGTTCATTAGATCTCTCTACCAGATCTCCAATGTTCTGTGAGGCAGAATATTGCTCACTTCGAACGGAAACCAGATTTTGGTACAAGCATACACAGTCGGTTACCAATTGGGCAGATCGTGCAATGGTCACCGTCCAGTAGGTCGCTGCTCCATGAAAAATGTTGCACGGGGTCAATGATGTCCTTCTTCCATGCAGACAATAAAAGTATGCCAGTTATGGACAAAATTTCTGGTTTCTGCATGTACAGGACTGAATATTCATGGCGCCATACGTATGTAGGGAATATATAACTCGCCTGTTATGGGCCTATTGATTAATCTATAATGGTTGTGGATTTTACTCACCTTTGAGTGATGCATACCCGAATGCTACATGTAACAAGGGTCACCAGGAATATCGCACTACCTCAATCGTCGCTCACCTGGGACAGTTCCTTATCTACGGATGTTCCAGCAAACAACCCCGTTTCAATTGGAAGATACATGGTAATCATTATCCACGAAGAAGAAAAAACCATTTGTGAGTTTTATCAGTCGACCAGTCCTTAATCCCGGCATTAATAGCCACACACCATAGGCCAATTCGTCTTTGATCGAATGAGGGGCCAGGTATTAGCTACAAACCTGTGGCTGTTAATAAACATACCTCGTTTAGGATTTCTGTTTGAATTTCTTCGTAGGTGCGGAATTCCTTCAGCATTCGTACCTACTATGATCATGCTAGAGTTGCATTGGCTTGAGTCCATCGCATTCCCTGGTAATATTTCCTAGGTTTCATTATCTCTAGCCCTTGGCTTGTTCGAGCACGAGTGTGAATTAGAATTCTCTCTTCGGATTTCTGGCAGTATTAATGGAGGTCCTTGGTTTGTATGGTGACGCTTTGTGTCCAACCAGAAAGAAAACCCCGACTGGTTGCCGAACCCCCGCAAGTCAGCTTCTCCGCTCAGTTTGCAAGGCACTCGCCTTTGCGCACCCTTTAAACAGGCGACATCTCTTAGCATTGACCTCCAGGTATAGACGAGGAGATAATTTTTTCATACATTGCAGTGGTCGGGCATTGGCAACCAGTGATCCATGCTTTTTCACAGCCTCACAGTCGAAAGACATTACATCGGCTGCCATTGGTTGAACGAGTTCGCAGCCCCAGCGTTCCATATGAGGGAGACGAACCTATCAACTGGATGCGAGTTTGGACACCAGGACAGAACTTAAAGTTGTTGTGTGATGGTTGTCTGCGATCGTGAGACAGCTGTGAAGATCAAAATGGTGACTGGGGAACTCCGAGAGTAAGATTATAGTATGTCTCCAAGCCTGTTGTTTGCTTGACATTTCATTGAGAAAGAACCTTGGTCAGACTCGTTTAGGAGAGTCAGCCTCTAGGCGATTCACCTCTGTTGAAAGTAATGATCTTTCCCAACTATGGGATATCAATTGCTTGTCATCATACCGCACAGGACCAGCTCTTCACACCCAACCTGGTATGAATATCAGTATCGCATGAAGTTCGTATGTAGATCGCGACATGCATAATCACTATGTCAATCACGAGATCTTGTTATCATGACTTCCGAGTCAGAACATAACCCGATATGGAGAGGAGAAAATCAAGAGTAGTCAAGAGGATACTAAATCTAGTTTCCACAGATACAATTTCCTTCCAGATTCTCAAATTGGAGCGATGGGATAAACGGGGATAGACGGGGACTACTGATGAAAATTTCTTTTATTAATTGGGTTCTATGAACTTGCAACATTGAATACAGTGTATTAACTAAGGCCGTTCTGTCGACTCGCTCGCGGATTGGCATCACGTCGGCCAAGAGCCTGGTCATCATCAGGGATCAATTAGGGCCTGAATTGGCCTTCAATAGTATTTAGAACGTTATCGACATAGTTTTCGGAGATCACAATGCATCAAGCTGTCCATCTGATTAGCTCTGGTAGAGCTGAAAATGCAGGCCAACCTCATATCAATCTCACCTGTATCCCCAATCCCATCTGACATATTTACAGCCCAACCTCAAAATCCTCTTCTTTTTTGGTACTAATTTCCTGCCATATTCACACAAGTGATTGACTTTGGTCTCATATGATGAAACAATGTTCTTCCAACCCTTCAAAGTGTAGAACTGCTGCTTTATAGTAATGGCTATCCTTTCCTTCCTATGATACTCTGAATATTGGTTCTTTCTCCTTTCTCATAGTTGTCATCCCATATATGACTAATGGTTTATTTTAAACCTGAGGAGGGGTACTCCCTATTATGATTATGACATTATTTGATTTCTATTGTTTGATGAATTATTATGCTATGAAAGTTAATATATGTTGAGTGCAGTAGAGTAAAGGAGTGACAATAAGAAACAGCAAGAGAAACTAACTCAGACTCAGACTCAGACACAGACACTAACACAGATGGAGGATGTGGTTGCTAACACAAGCCCTGTATTTACATGAAGGTGCCTATATAACCAAAGTGTCCATAACATTATGTAAACTAACAATATAAACAAATATTGAAATAGCGGTTTGAGTTACATAATGTATACCTATGGTTGAGGTCAACACTTTGAACCTTATAGTAAAACTAGCAAATCTCACATTTCAGAGGTGGTTGTCAAGCCCACAATACCGAGCCCTGGTTCACTCAGTAGTACCAACAGAATAACCCTTACTGTTAATCCCACACACCAGTGACAAGCCATTCATCACTAGTACATGGTCTCAGCTTGGTACATTTGGTTCATCATTTGGTTCACCTTCCCCATCCCATCCCTTCTATTCCTTATTATTCTTTCATTCCCCATCCTTCTCTTTGCCCAGTTCTCCTTGGGACATTCACTATTCATTCATCATTTGGTCTCGGCCCTATTGTTTTATATTTGGCCACCTTCTATTGTTCTATTTTCACTTGCACTCCTACTCACTTATTATCAGACATATCTCATTGTTTTATTCTCGTTTACATCTTATTGGTCTATTCTAGATCGCTGTGGACAATACTCCCACTGGTCTCCATACCTTATTCTTGTCTCCATGTCTTATGCCACCCTTATTCCACATTCTGCCTCTTAACCTATATAAGCAGTGAATGCATGTACATAGTTCCTCAGTCTGAGTATCAACTAGGTTTACAGCTCCATGCTCTCCTTACTTCTGTCTTAAGTCCTTTACTCAGGCCGATACTCTCAGCACTCTCCCAAGTACCTCTTCTGTTCCAAATCAGTGGTATGTATGGAAATTAGGGTATAACATATGAGTAAGTTGAAGCCAAGCCACTATAACTGGCCTACAGGACTTGGCCAGTTCCCACCTGTACCTTTGGCATTACCAAGGCCTGACAGTGGTAAATATTCTAACTCTATAACTCTAACATTAGTTAAATAGCCAAGTCACTTGGCTGGATTGACTTTGTATATATGAGGTATATATGAGGTTTTTGAAGATGACAAGTGATACCACATATGTTTATCTTTTTACCTTTAGGATAGATTAATCATGACATGTATACAAGTGTGTCAGTGTAAGGGCAACCTAAGCAGGCGTTCTACCCTAAGGCGGCGCACTGGCGAAGGGGGATCCAAAGGTTTAGTATAGTACCTAATACATGGGGGCTAGCCTACCTGGCGAAGGGGGATCCAAAGAGAAAACTCTAGGGAACCCCTCGCCCACTGACTACTGTATATAAGCATCGTCTCTATGGCGCTCCGCGCTCTATCGGGCATCACTCTCCTTGCCGACCGGGAAGTTCCGCCAGGGTCTCGACCCCAGGGGCGGATGACAAAAAGGGGGCCAAGGGGTGCAGCTGGCTCTTCTGGGGGGTACTCGCCAACAGGAGTGATGGTTCGGCGTGCGGTATGTTCGGTACTGCCGTGAGTAGGTTGAACGGGTTTCGGCTGGCGGGTGTGGTGTACGGGCGAACTGCCGTCGGTCGGGGTAAGAACACGGGGGTTCCCCTGACAGTCAGTCTCTTGACCAGAGCTGTTATGATGTGGAGAAAGGACATAATCGTAATATTATTAATCTCCCAAAGGCGAGGCAATGGTGAGGTTCTGGATAGGGCTTGGCTTTAACGTATTGTGTTGTGCCCACTAGACTGCACGGTCCCCAATTTTGTAAAGGCAAGACAGACAGAAGTGAACAGAGGAACCTTAGTTGAAATCAAGGTTGATTTTCTGACTGAAGACTGAACTGTGAGTACAAGATCTTTTATACTACTTGCTAATCTACTAGGAGTTGAATAGATTCCTATAATAGAATGAGAAAGCCGAGGATCATAAAAAGCGAGAAACAGAAATACTATGTCCCAAATAATGATCTCCTCCATGACATTGTGGAGTGACATGTCACTCCGATTCCCAATGGAGTTACCCTAAGGAACGTAATAATAGATCAGACATAAAAGGACTCAGCGGAATTGGGAACAGATAAAAAAAAGAATGAAACATAATGAAAGGATATTAAACGTAAATAAAAGGATATTAAATATAAATGAAGATGGAATGGAATAGCAAGCATATGGGATGTGATGTAAATGAGTGGAGTGAATTGACAGGAGCATGTGATGCCACAAGAGCGGAGTTGGTCTGAGTGGGCTGAAATGAATAGTCGGGCTTGCCGGCGTACAGTTCCTGACAAGAGCTGAGATGTGAGTATCCTTTAGATACATTTTATCATTAATTGACAAACTGTACCTAGTCTCTGTTTGATCTAGTTGTGACATTGTTTTCAACAGGGATATCTCTGCCTTCTAATCTTCCTTGGCTTAATGTGATCCCTTCTCTGAGACTGTGTAATGTAATACTTCTTTGCTGCATATTTAGTAATATATCCTATAGCATCTAATCTGTCAATGCTCATGTACCAATAAGATCTTTGATAGAATTTTGGAATGGTGAACAGTGGACATGTATTGAGAACTTAAGGCTTAAGTTTCTGGGTGGTTTTGAAGTTTCTGTTTGCATTCTTTCAGAAGTAATGCTTTACTTGTATCCTGTAATATTTAATCAGAGTGAAATTTTGGAAGAAAATAATAAATATCACCAGTTGCTCTAATCATCAATATATAAAATGTACATTAGCATATATTTTTGAAAGGATAGAATATGAATGATAATATATACAATTTAAGAAGAAATTTTCCAATTAGAAAATCATTTTGCAACAGAATGTACCATATATAGCAAATGAGTTACTGTTTTCTTCTTTGAGATTGTTTGTATCAGTCCTGTTGATGTTTTAAATCTCTTCTTCCATCAGCCTAATGATATGAGGCTTGTGAGACCATGACTTTTAGCAGTCTTTGTAGTTACTAACAAGTTTCTTCCCATGCAAATAGCCACGTTCCTCTAAGTTTACCTTCATAGCCTTTAGCTGCTCTTCAAAACCTTTATATAGTGATTATTCAGAAGGTAAGTGTTAAACTACATTGATTAAGCCTATCTGCCTTGACAAAATAGGTTGCTTATGTTATGATAGGATTTTGAGGATAAAGGACTGTGGGGAAAATGAAAACACATGAAAAGCTCATGAGTGATCAGGCCAAAGCTGGAACTTGGATTATTTTTACTCCAGTTACAAATTTCACTATTTATATATAAAAAATATGCAAAGTGTAAGGAAAATGTTTTCATGCATGCATGTCATGAGTCATGCTGTGAGTCATGTACATGTGACAAAAAGGAGAACAGTGAACTTAGTGATACAATAAACATAACATTGCAGCAAGAACAGTAAAAATAAGAGAAGAAATAGAGGGAAAATAGAAATAATCATAAGAGAAATGAAAATAATATTAAACTAACTGTCTCACTTTCTACCAGCTTAAGGGGATAATGGGATTGTATATGGTTGGTACATTTTTTTCCCACTGGGGTTGACATTTATCTTATTGTGGAAATAGGTTATACTTTACATAATATTAGACTAAACCTGCTCATTTTGTTCTTTATTGTTCTCCTGATTATTCACACTCTGTGCTTGAACTAGAGGCTATAATAGTTTACATGTATTATCTAAACTTGTTTAGCTTTTCTACTGAATTACAGTGTTGCAGGTACTGTAAAGTAGTCAATACCGCTAGCTTTTCTGCTGAACTTACAGTGTTACAGGCTTACTCTGCTAATAGATTTGCCTTGACAATACATCTTTGTTATTATTAGAGCATTCTTTGAAAGTCTGCTATGATATAGTGAGTTGTCTCAGGTCCAGTGATGATAGCATTGGGAAACAATTGATAAGTAATCTTGAAGGTATTTTCTGTCTAACAAATGGCTAATGATAATTCATTTTGCTATATACTAATATTCACAAATGTGCACAAATATTTGGTTTATATTCCAGTAGTGTCCAGTACACGTACCTGGGTTCCAGTAATTCGGCAGTGCTGACCAAACAGTCATCCTTTGTCCACATACAAGTGCCCACATCACATGCAAATCACTTGGTATGCTGGTCTCAGCTTGGAACATCTGCCATCCACATTCCTTGTCCCTACCCCTCATTCACTTTACCTCATTCACTATCCATCAATCCTACCCCATCCGCTCCTTAATCCTTGACCCCTCTTACCTCAGGACATCATACCATTGTTTTATCCTCAGTCATGACCCATTGTTTTATAGTCGGGCACTCCCTATTGTCCTATCCTTGGCCACATTCCTATTATTCTGTTTTATTGTTCTATCCCCATTTACATTCCTTCATTCTAATTTTACTCGTTGTGGAAAATACCCCCACATTCTCTGCATACCTTATTGTCCCACATTCCTTATTCCACATGTCACTTCTTAAACCTATATAAGTAGGACATGCATGTACATACTTCCTTATTCTGGGTATTGAGTAGGCTTAGGCCCCTTACCTTCTCTTCCCTCTGTAAAGTCCTCCACTCAGGCTGGCACTTTTGGCACTCTCCGAGTACCTCCTCTGTCCCAAATTGGTGGCATGCACGGCAAGTAGGACATAACACATGAGTACATTGAAGCCAAAGCCACTACTTATGGCCTGCAGGACTTGGCCACTCCCTACCTGCATCTTCGGCATTACCAAAGCTTGACAAGTA
The DNA here is from genome assembly GCA_003314385.1 of Gomphus sp. MG54. NCBI lineage: Eukaryota > Fungi > Basidiomycota > Agaricomycetes > Gomphales > Gomphaceae > Gomphus > Gomphus sp. MG54. The sequence goes on from QLPG01003639.1 coordinate 9,723, forward strand.
GTTATCTTATTTGTTATGATATTAGGTGAATGGTAACATCTGACACAATGACTTTCAGCTTTTTATTTTCAGGTAGTTTTACATTTGCAATTGGCAAATCCATGTTCAGTATGAAATTTCCTTGTGATTGACAAAAGAATCTAGATGGCATTATCAGGCAATCTTGTTCCTTTGTTTTTTAGTACTTAGCAGGAGGCTTTCCTCTGACAATAAGCACATTTGAAATAACACCTAAAAACATGTCACTGCAAATGTAGCTCTACATATAGCTCTATGCACATGACCACTACTAAACCGATTGGATGCTCCCACATTGTTATGGCCCATGCCCCCAATAAACTCATACTAGTCCCCACAACCACCTGCACCTTTTCTGGGACTTTCTGACCATTAAAACTCTGCAGCAATCACTTTCTGTATATCCGTTGCATCAACCCAAAGTTCTACAATCCCAAACCTCCTGCAATTCTATAACCTAGGTTCTGCTCTTTGATAAAGGATCATCCTGTACCTCACTCCCTTGTTCTCTCTTTTCTATTAGCCCCATGTATTCCCTTCTCCCCCTTGTCTTTACCTGGCAATAGATAGTACAAGGATTAACTACATGTATATAAACCCCCAGATGACTGGACTATTTACCAGTATAAGTATTGGCTTAATCTGCATCATAGTTTCCGATTGAGTGTCAAGTCCACAACACCAAGTACCAGCTCACTCGGGAATACCGACCAACCAGCCTACATCATCTTACACTACCATCCGGCCTCAGCTCGGTACACCCGGTACATCATCTGGACCACTCCTCTCGTCCTTTCCTCTTCATTGTTCCTTCACCCCCTATCCACTCCTTGACCCATTCTCCCCGAACAATATGACGGCCACTCATTGTCCTGGCCACTGCCATTGTTTTATCTTTGGTCATCCTCTATTGTTCTATTCTCGCCCACCACTTCATTATCTTATTCTCAGCCATACACCATTATTCTAATCCCGCTTACATTCCTTATCCTATTTCTGATCACTGTGGACAATGCCTCTATGTGGTTTCTTCATACCTTATTGTTTCCATTCCTTACACCACCCTGTTCCACATCTTGCTTCTTAACTATATAAGTAGCAGGATGTATGTAGATAGTTCCTCACTCAGAATATCAAATCGGTTCGCACCCCTTTGTCCATTTCCTATCTCTAAAGTCCTTTACTCGAGCCGACACCCTTGGCATCCTCACGAGGCTCCTCCTACTGTCCAAATTAGTGGCACACATGAAACAGCAGGGCACAACGCACGAGCATGTTGAAGCCTAGCCACTCCAGAATGGTTTGCAGGACTTAACTGATATTTTGGCATTACCAAATCCTGACATTTAGTTCCAGTAAACTTTCCGACATTCCAAAATTAGGGACAGATGATCGAGGAGGGTACAACCCATAAGTTGAAGCCAAGTCCCTCTGACTTCAAACACTTGAATGACTAATCGTAACAACCTAATACCATGACCAACCCTAAGTCTCTGGTGCTTCCCGTCTTTCTGTCTTTCCATCTTCGTCCATGAATCTATGATCCCTAACCCTTTCACCACTGGAGTCTTGACCCCCCTCCCAGAAACCCTTCTGAAGCCTCTAGAAACCCCTTCCAGAAGTATCTAGCTAAGTGCCTGACACATGGACTTAACACACATGTAGCACATGACTGCATTTTAAATAACACCTACACTAACTACCACTACATGACATGATGCTCACTGAGCTCAGCTGCCTGACACTGACATGACTGCAAACTGCAAATGCTCATAACATCTAGCTCTACCATTGTTGCACCATCATTTGATGGGCAGCCTGACACTCTCATCACTCAGTCAAAAAAACAACAAATGCTCGCATCATCCAACTCAACTGGTTTTAGGTCCAGACTGTCTTTTAACTTTTAGCAGCTGGTGCTGTTGGCTGGTTTTGGGTTATCACTATTGATTTCAATGAACAATGTGTAATGCAAATATGATGACTGCTGCAATAGCCACACATTTCACATACCAATGTGTACAACCAATGTACCAACATGTGCTATACCTGAACTGGTTTTGGATCCACCAACATGTATTATCTTAGCCATGACTGATTGATTTGGTATCACCCACCTCATGTATAACTACAAGTGTATCATATTAACCAATGCCACATTCCCCAACTGCTATCTATAATAACAGATGTTTGAAACCTCACCAACCATCCATTTCAATTCATTGCCCCACATCTACCATCAACCCAGCCACAACTGTATCCATCGTTGCTCTTAAAAACCTACATAGTGTTTTGTCTTGACTGAGCATGGTTGACACTACCCCAATTGACCCATAAATCTGCCAGGTGTGCAAGAAATTTAGATGTTTGTTTTTTGACTTATACCATGCTCACTTGCAGGATGATCTTGATACCATGACTAAGCATGTTTATCACTTCCCAGAATGACCAATGTCATTGACACACTTATGTGATCACATTTGTGAGTGATAGGGAATAGCATGGGTTAGACTAACCAGCACCAGTCACTGGGTTGGGTGCTCTTGGGTTTAGGTGCAGGTCAAGCCAAGAGCACCTGTGACCTGGGCCCAACCTGCTGCCTCAACTATGTATGCATGTGCATGTACGCATACAACATGACCGCACCCCATACACACACATACAATACGACCATGCCGTACATGCATACATGTGGCATGTTTGTATTGTACATCACATTCATCTCATATGTCTCTTGTGCATATGGTGCATTCATGTTGGCACATGTGTGTGCGACATGCACCTAACACCCGTCTACCCATGGGAAAAAATCCATGGGTTGACAGGTTTGGGTTCCACATGGGTTGGGTGAGGGTCACCCACATTTGACCTGTGGGTGACCTGTGCCATTCCCTAGTGAGCGACATGTCATTTTCAACACAAACTGGATTGAGAGGTGATCAGGTCATGACCATCATTTGCTAATGATATATGTATCCTTATTATATCATGCACCATTAGGCTTACATGGTTAGCTTGACTCACTCTACCTGAGGACATTTACAAAGTTGTCATATTGTTCATACATGTCAATTTGTAAAACTAAATAGGTACACCCCCACCTTCAATGAAAACCACTTAATGTGTATGCTTGCTTCATGTGGTGGCATTGTATGATAGGATGAATGATAAGATATGCACTGATGACTGATAAAAACTGCTAAGCAAGCAAAAAAGGGTTCTTTTCACATAACATGAGATGAATGGTATGTTTTCCAACCATGTGCTGCAATCATAGAACTGATGACATCATTGAGTCCTACCATTGATCCTACATGTACCCTCCCTCTGCCTGCAAATAAAATACAGTGGGTTTGTTGAGACCAATAGGCAGCAGCTGTAAGTCTGTATATGTCTAATCAACTGTGGAGTTAACCTGGTTCAGTTTTTCCTTGATTGGTAAAAAAATGCTGAGCCAGATTTAAATTAAATGTTAAATTAGCTTAGTCTTTAAAAGTATAAATTAATAAATGTTCATTTAAGTGCATGTGATAAATAAACAATGGGTCACTCCACATTGAACTGTTGCAAAGAATAATCCAATGAAGTGCATGTGATGAATAAATGACTGATCACTCCATATTAAATCACTCTCTGTCTGGAAAACATAATTTATGTAGCAGGGCTTCTGTCCTTGCAAAGGTGGCTGCCAGGCCACTAGGGAACAGCATGGGTTAGGCTAACCCACATGGGTCACCAGGTCAGGTGCCCTTGGGTTTGAGTGCGGGTCAAGCTGAGAGCACCCATGACCCAGTCCAACCCACTGCCTCAACTATGTATGCATGCACATGCATACGTATGACACAACCATGCCCCACATGCACACATATGACATGACCATGCCATATGCATATGCGTATGACATACACACACCGACAAAAACACACTGTATGTCATGTGTGCATACTGCGCATTTGTGTTAGTGTATGTGGGTGCAGCATGCACCCAAGACCCATTGACCTGTGGGAAAAAACCCATGGGTTGATGTGTTTGAGTTTCCCATGGGTTAGGTACAGGTCACCCACATTTGACCTGTGGGTGACCTGTGCCATTCCCTACAGGCTACCATTCTTGCACAGGCTATCACCAGGCATGGCAAAGCCACCTTGCTATGCCTTCTACCTAAAGGGAAGAGCACAGCTAGTATTAAAAATGTATTAAGTCCGCATGTCAGGCGCTAGCTAGTGCTTCCAAAGGGGTTGTCCGGGTTAGCGTGAAGGTCCGTAACGGGGCCGAGGACCGAGGCGGAAGTCGGACGGACTACGGACGGGGACGGAGGCACCGGGAACTTAGGGTAGGTCGCGGAATAGTTCAATCTGGTCACTGGGGTGTTCGAGGTTGAAGGGACTTGGCTTCAACTTATGTGTTGTGCCCTCCTCAATTGTCTGTCCCTAATTTCGGAAAGGAGGCAGGAGTTTACCGGAAATGAATCGGAAACTGGTGGGAGACTAAATCGATATTCGTACTAGCGAACAGTCTAGTCGACTGGAAGACTATATACATGTGACTATCCTTGTACTATCTTTGACGGTCATAAAACAAGGGGAAAAGGGAGTACAAGGGGTCAATATAAGAGAGAACAAGGGAGTGAGGTATGCGATAGTCCTGCACGTCGGTTATCAATTGTAATGGAACCTTGATTTTTGGAGTCTTCGGAGGGTTGGATTCACAGTCTACGGAGGGTCGGAATCGCGAGACCTCGGAATGTATTTCGGACATTCAGAAATCGGTTGTTCAGGCTTTGGTCGATCGGAAAGGTCCTGGAAACGGTGCGGGTGGTTGTGGGGTTTAATGTGGGTTTGTTTGGCTGCATGGGCCATAACAAAATGCCATACTCTATCTTCATTTATAAATATACTTACTCTGACAGCTATTTAGTTTTATAAATTATTAGAACAAGTATCTAAATTTCTCGGGAAATAATCTATTAGAGGAGGTTAATTGGAATATATCTATACCTATATCTTGTTAGGATAATTAATCCAGGTAGTTATACAGTAAGTAATAAAAATAGAAGTTCGGGATTGTGTCTCAAATATAAAATTCAATAAATTTTTCAAAATCATAGAAATATTATGACATATGCTTGAGTATCATGGATATATTTGAAATGAAGAACTCAGAAAATAAATATTGAACTTCCTGAGATATGAATATTTCATATCCCAGGTCTTATTCAAATAGTTTTCTTGCTGATGAGTCTAACATAAAGAATTGTATATTATCAGTATTTAGTATGGCCATTTTTGGATTTTAGCACAACCTCAATCCTTCTAGATATACTCTCAATCAAATTCTGACACCCTCCAGTAGGTATATTATCCCATTCAGCCTCTACTCTCTCCTACAACTCTAACATCCTACCTGGTAGCATTTCACACTCTCCCAACCCCCTTTTAATATGTTCCCAGAGATTTTCAATTAAATTAAGGTCTGGAAACTGTATAGGCCATTAGAGAAGAGTGATTCCATGATTTTTGAAACATTCATAGGCCTTTTTGCAGATATGTTTAGGGTTATTATCTTGCTGAAAGATGATGTCCTAATGAGTTTTGCTGTAATGAGCAAAGGTTTCTTAAAGTTTATCATCTAAAAGCTAGATGAAAAGGTCCCAATCCATCCTACCATCAATCTTACATGCATATCCAAGCCCATCCCATAGCATGCAGCTCTATAACATCATAGCTTCACCTCAAAACTTTACTATACCTTCTACCAGTCTATCATTCAACCCATCCCCTGCCCTTTTCCAAGCCTATTTCTTGCCATCTGATCCAAGGCAATTTATTTTACTCTTATCTGACCATACCACCCTCTTCCAGTCATCTAAAGTCCAATCTTTGTACCTGATTGCAAGTCCATTCTTCCTCTCTGATGCTTCTGTAACAGATGAGGCCTTTTCTTCTTTACCACTGCTTCCATCCCAGTTCCCCTAAGGTGTCTGCACACTGTCTGTGAAGTGACAGGTTGTTAATCATAGTTTGGAGTACTCTGGACACTTGTACTGTTGTTTCAGCCTTGCCAGAGAAAATAAGCTTCACTATATGACAGATATTAGCTTGAGAGAGTTTGATAGGACAACTCTCAGAAGACTTGAGGAGGTCAGGGCTATGTTTAGAATAAATTTTTGAGATGGTACCCAATGCTGACACTAGTAGAGGATGATATCTGACAAGTAGTTTAACCAGAATTAAGTCTAGAAATAACTGTGTTAAGTTTATCACCAGAGAGAGAGACCTCATACCTCTCCTCTAGCCTATATGGTTGATCTTGGACATAGTTTAGAGGTTGTTCCATAGCTTTTGGCCTTGGCTCAGTATGTATGCATTTCAAGGTAATTTAGAGTCTGTTCAGGGTCAGAAACAGGTCATTTTCTGACACCCTCCTAGCTTTACAATCCTTTATTTCAGTAGGCAAGGTATACAGAAGAGCATAAGGGTCTAAGTAATTTTCTGAAAGAGCTAAAATAGATGTTTCATATACTATATAGTATTTCAAATTGTTCTGGAGTAAAAACAAACAAAAACTAAGCCAGGTAATAAACAAGAGAATATGAAACAAGGAAAATAGGACTTTATTCTGAGGTTGAACAGGATAGACTATTATTAGAGTATTGTTGAGTTATATCAAGTACACATACCGAGGATCCGGTAACTCGGCGGTACCGACTAAAATACTCCATCAGTAACCAAGTACGAACCACTCGATGAGTTGTTCTCAGCTAGACGCACATATTAGTCACATTCCTCATTCCCATCCCACGCCTACTCCTCACCCTCGGTCCGCCTCACCTCAGAACTTCCTGCCCTTGTGTTATCCTCAGCTACAGCCTTGTTTTATAATCGGGCATTTCCTATTGTCCTATCCTAGGGCATGTCCTATTATTCTGTCCTTTATTGTTTTATCCCCGTCTTACATTTCTTATTCTAATTTTACTCGCTGTGGACAATAACCACATGCTCTGCATACCTTATTGTTCCACATTCCTTATTCCACATGTCGCTTCTTAACCTATATAAGTAGGACATGCATGTACATATTTCCTCATTCTAGGCTTAGGCCCTTCTACCTTCTTCTCTTCTGTTAAGTCCTTGACTCGGGCTGGCATCATCAACATCCCCCCAAGTATCTGTCTGTTGCAAATACAGTGGCATGCACGGCAAGTAGGGCGCAATGCATGAGTACGTTGAAGCCAATCCCACTAATCTTGGCCTGCAGGACTTGGCCATAGTCCGCCTGACCTTTCGCCAACACCCCTCGGCAGTACCGAAGTCCATCAGTAACCCAACGCTTGACAAGTTACCAGATAAGGAAAATAATTACTAAAGGAAAATGACTAAGCCTCAGAGTTGTTGGATAAGGTTGTAACACTTTCCTTATATAGAGCAATAATCAAACATAGTTTTCATAGAATAGAACATAGGAGTTATATGTAACAGAAAACAGAATAAGATATAGATATTTGAGTAGATTTGAATATAAGTTTGGAGCTGCCATGAAATAACTAAGGAAGATGAGCATCACTTAGTGTTAAAAGATGATATTGACACTCAATGATAACATTGTGATTATGGTTTGCTTTAATGATTGCAATACTATGGAGTCGAGTACAGACACTCTGGAAATGAGGGCAAACATTTGTAGCCACCATGTATTGGTAGTTAAAAGCAAGAAATGCTGAGGAGAGAGGTGATGTTGGGTACAATTGATATATATATATGTTATTGTATGTCAAGATATGATATTCAAGATATAACTATTTAATGATTAGAATATATGGTGTACAGTTTTTATCTTCTACTCTAGGTTTGAATCTGTTGTTGAAAGCAACTTGAATTATAAACTGAAATGGCAATAGATGTACAAGGTATCTCATCCTTTAACTAATTCTCAACAATGAATTTTGTACGCCGTCTAATAGAATCGCGCACATGATTATCATCAATGAAAGACATGTGAAACATGTGTGCCGTATGAAACATACGCCTTGCTTGTGAACCGTGAACCTTCCAATGAAGGAATGTTGCTGGTATCAAGAGACAAAATTCATGGAGCGCTGGTATTGCAAGCGGTGCAGAATACGTGGTGTTGGGGGTCAAGAATCATTAGGAAGGTCAAACTCCCTGTTTGCCAGCGCGTGATTTGATGGTCCTGAACAATTCACAGAAGCGGTAGTGCCAAGGGATAATTAGGGGGAGATGCTCTGAAGGGGGTGGGCAAGAGTTGAAGAAAAGGGAGTAATAGGAAGATGGCTCAAGGCGGATGAAAGCGGCTTCCTTAAGCGCAACAGCATCGGTTCTGTTTCAGAAGACAAATCTGTGGAAATCGTAAGCCCCACCCACACACTGCTCACCCATGTCACGTATCCAAATCGCACCTCATCAGAAGCCGCTT
>QLPG01003648.1:0-10208 GCA_003314385.1 Gomphus sp. MG54
AGGGGGAAACATTATGGTATGGGGGTGTATGTGATGGAATGGTGTTGGCCAGCTTGCAGAGATTGAGGGGAAGATGGATGCTGATCAGTTTGTGTCAATTTTGGAGGACCACCTACTGCCTAGCCTGGAAGAAAGTGGAATTCCTGAGGAACAGGTAATTTTTCAACAGGACAATGACCTAAAGCACAAGTCAAAGAAGGGCAAGAACTGGATGGAAAACAACAATATCACTCTCCTTGCCTGCCCTGCACAGTCTCCAGACCTGAATCCTATTGAGCACCTCTGGGATCATGTAAAAAACAGGCTTAAGGAGTATCCAACACCACCCAAGGGAGTTTGGCAAATTTGGGAGAGAGTAGAGGAGCTATGGAATAACATACCACCAGAGGTGTGTCAGAATTTGATAGAGAGTATGCCTAGAAGACTTGAGGCAGTAATTAAGGCCAAGGAGGGCAATACCAAGTACTATAATTGCAACTTACTATTTCTCTGATACCCTCTCACAAAACTGAGTCAATGAGCCATTGATTTGAATTGCCCATATCTTCATCACCCCTCACCGGAATTACATAATTTTTCAATGGTTGCATAGCCCTGATCAGATTCTTTCTTTGATGCACCAACACCTTTTTCATATATGTTTTACATTCAAAGCTATTCAATGAATAGTATAAAAGCACCAAACATTGACTCAGTTTTGTGAGTCACTATAGGTTTAAGAAGCGACACGTGGAATAAGGAATGTGGGACAATAAGGTATGCAGAGCATGTGGGTATTGTCCACAATGAGTCAAATTAGAATGAAGAAATGTAAACAGGGATAGGACAATGGAAAATAGAATAATAGGAATGTGGCCAAGGATAGGACAATAGGGAGTGCTCGACTATAAAACAATAATTGCGGCCAAGGATAAAACAAGGACAGGAAGTCCCGAGGTGATGCAGATCAAGGAATGAGGAGTAGATGTGGTAGGATTAATGGATGTTGAATGGTGTAGAGTATGTGAGGGGTAAGGACAAGGAATGTGGGTGGTGGATGTGCTGAGCCAAGACTGGCATACCAAGTGACTTGCATGCAGTGTGGACACTTGTACATGGACATAGAATGACTGCTCAGTTGGCACTGCCAAATTAATTTGATCTTGGTATGTGTACTTGACAGTATCCCCCCCTTAGCAGCTGAACCCATGAAGCTGGCAGGACAGAGATTGAAATTAGGGTTCAGGATGCCTAAATGTGGCATCATGGATTGTTTGGGAAGTCCCTAGGTTTCCCATCAGCCAACCATGTCAACCCATCCTATCAAAATCAAAGAAATGGAAGAAATAGATGCCAAAATGTGGGGGTTCAAAAAGAGATGGATCATCTGTCAGCATGATCAGGAGGACAAGGAAAAGGCAGAGCAGGCAACGCAAGAGGCTGCCACAGGTATGGAGGGGGTGGATGAGGAGGACATTTTGGTAGGAGCAGTTGCCCTAGGAATGATAAAGAATGTGGGTACTGCTAAACGGGTAGCTGAAAATTGGACAACTGTGGACGAAATGGGAGATGGCCAAGAGGCCAAAAATCAACAGGCTGAATCTGCCAAATGGACAGAAATGGGGGTTCCTGAACTCTTGGGAGTCCCAAAGACTTCAACACAGAAGAGGGGTATGAGTATGGAGGTGGGACCCAGTAAGAGGCCAAGTGCAAGAGGACGTGGAAGGGGTGAGAGGCCAAGAGGGGCCTAGGTGAGTGGTAGTAGGTGTTCATGTGTTCTATTATTGACTTGTTTCAATAGTGCAAGAACAAGCTAACCCAGGAGTGGTCACCATCACTCTGTCCACCTTACGAGGAGTGTGTGAAACAGGAGGATAAATGCATCATACCATCCATAGGGGCCACTTACAGAATGTGCCATTCCCACGTGTTGGCACTTAGCTAGAGGCTTCCGGAGGGTTCCAAGTGGTTTCCGAAGGGGGGTTCATACTCCAGAGATAGAGGGACTAAAGGTTGCGGGTTCACGATTGGAATCGGAATGGGGACAGAAAGACAGAAGCACTGGGGGTCTTAGGACTGTTCACGGTATAGGGCAGTATGAGTGGTTTGAGGTCGCAGGGACTTGGCTTCAACTTATGTGTTGCACCCTCCTCAATTGTCTGTCCCTAATTTCAGAAAGTTGGAAAGTTACCGGAACTGAATAGGAAACTATGATGCAAAATTAAGTTGATATTTGTACTGGCGAATAGTCCAGTCGACTGATGACTTATATACATGTATCTAGTCTTGTACAATCTTTTGCCGAGTAAAGACAAGGGGGGGAAGAGAGTACAAGGGCCAATATAGAATGAAAAACAAGGAGTGAGGTATGCGATGATCCTGCACATTGTTTATCAAAGGAGCGGAACCTTGGCTTTGGAATCTTTGGAGGTTCAGAAATGTGGAACCTTGGATTGATGCATCAGAATATCGGAAAGCGGTTATTCAGACTTTGAGCAGTTGGAAAGGTCCCAGAAACGGTGCGGGTGGTTGTGGGGTTTAATGTGGTTTTATTGGTGGCATAGGCCATAACACCACAGAGTTGGGTGCAGCCTGACTGCACCATAGGTGTCCCAGGCTAAGAGCCACCTGGTTATTTGGAATAAGGATGAGGGTGAAGAGGAGATGGAGCTGGAGAGTAAGGAAGGTGATGAGGAGGTGGAAGAACCACCAAAAAAGAGGCCAATACAGGCCTGTACCATGCAGCCGAGTAGGGGGACTCCTGTAGAAGTACTGCAGGCCAAGCCATTGGGAGGGAGGGGGACAGTGGAGCTGTTAGAGGAGCTCCTCAGAAGTACCCATCAGATAGAGAACATGCTGTTTCTCATACTGGAGGGGTGTTTGAGAGGTCCCAAAAATGCAAGAGGGCTGGGAGGAGGCCAGGATTGACTGAAGGATGGGGAGTTAGGTATGGAGGAGTATAAAAGGAAGGGGAAGCAGAGGGGAGATGAGGATGAGGATGATCAAGATACTGAGATTATTGAAATAGACTAAAAATAATAATAATAATAATTTTTTGACTGAAAGACAGAAAAGGTGTGAGAGGGGAATAATAAGTCATGTGGGCCGAGGTGTTTGATCTTCCCGGCTGGTAAACAGAAAGAACAAAGGAGGTGACAAATGGTCTGGGGGTTGTCTGGGATAGGTGTGTTCGTGATGTTGGAAGTGGAGTGTTGGGATGATTGTAGAGGGTATTTGGGATGATGTAGGGGTAGACTGAGGGAACAGAGGAAGAATGGAAGAAGTGAAGGATAGGATGGAGAGTGGAGATGGGTGAATGGAGGGGGTTTTTGGGAGAGGGATGTCTTTGGGAGGGGAGATTGCGTAGTTTGAAGTATATCTAGCTAGTCGCCACCCCCCCCTTTTAGGTAGACATCCCACCACCTACTAAAGGTATCAGCCTCTGGCCGAGAAGAATGGAGAAGAGTTGTAAGAGCATATAATGTGCATATATGGAGCAAATGAACAAGAATGGATGGGGATGGATGGAAGAGACCTTGGCCAAATGTGCTAAGTGGCACCACTGACCGAGAGATCACAGCTAAAAACTTGCCAGCCATTCTGGTATACAAGCATGCACGAGGCAGTTGCATTTACTAGGGCTATTGGCAGAGCTTCCAGTGACAGAACAGGATCCTGGTGAGGCTTTTGGAACAGTGGCAAGTGCTGACTGGACCAAGGCCATTGGGATGCACCTAAAAGCATTAGTGGTATGACAGAATGTAGTACTGCCCAATACCCTGTTAATCGATGGATTATAGCGGGTGAGCAAGTTGTGACTGAATATTGCCGACTGACGGATCTAGTGATGTGACAGATGGATGGTTGGACTGAAGTTGTCTGGATGGAAAATCTAGTGAACATGTCTATGCAGTTAGCAAGCAGTACTAGATCATGAAGGGTTCTAAGACAGAGTATAATCATGAAGGAAATTTTCAAATAAACTGTGAGCTGATGCTGATTGATCATGCATGCTGGTGTTAAGTCCGCGTGTCAGGCGCTTAGCTAGTGCTTCCGAAGGGGTTATCCGGGTTAGCGTGAAGGTCCATAACGGGGCTGAGGACCGAGGCGGAAGTCGGACGGACTATGGACGGGGACAGAGGCGCCGGGAACTTAGGTAGGTCGCGGAATAGTTCAATCCGGTCACTGAGGTGTTCGAGGTCGAAGGGACTTGGCTTCAACTTATATGTTGCGCCCTCCTCGATCGTCTGTCCCTAATTTCGGAAAGGAAGCGGGAGTTTACTGGAAATGAATCGGAAACTGGTGGGAGACTAAATCGATATTTGTACTGGTGAACAGTCTAGTCGACTGGAAGGCTATATACATGTGACTATCCTTGTACTATCTTTGCCGGTCATAACACAAGAAGAAGGGGAGTACAAGGGGTCAATAGTAAGGAAGAACAAGGGGGTAAGGTACGCGATAAACTAGCACGTCAGTTATCAAGATGCGGAATCCTAGGTTACGGGAATTGGGGTCGGACTAGTAGTGGTTCGGACGGATGTTACGGGAACGGGAATGGGAACGGGAGTGGGAATGGGAGTGGGAATGGGAATGGGTCCGTGCTTCGGTGGTCGGGGAGGATTCGGAAACGGGGGTGGGTGATTGTGGGGGTTGGTGTGGGTTTGTTGGAGGCATGGGGTGTAACAGCTGGACAGGATGCCAAGGGTGCAGCATTGCCTCCCAGTTGGCAGGAAGACTGAAATTCTTCTGAAGTGGATAGTTTCCAAATATATACTAGTACTTGGTCAAAAATGCTGAGGCATGGATTTGTCTTGTTGGACACCTAGTAGTCAATTCTGTGGATTCAGTAATTGTTAGGAACCAGCAATTACTACATCATTACCAAATATACACACAACTTCTATTCACTCCTACACTCCCACTCAATCCCCTTATGTACACAAACACAAAGAGCCAAACCCATGAGTCAAGTCACACAGACACGAGTCACAAGAGCCACAGGAACCAATGCCGAGTCAAATCAAACAAGCGAGATACACATATCACGAGCCAATAGCAATATCACAAGCCCATCATTGATCCCCTACATTCCACATTATAATATACGCTGAGACAACCGAGAACCGAGTCAAACCCCTGCTACCATCCCTGAATTGAAACACCTGCATGTACAATACATTTTCTTTCTTTCTATTCATTTTCCTATAACACATAACTCCACCCCATGATCACATTACCCAAGACATTGCATCATATAGCAGGTCATACCCTCATATACAGATTCACATGTCACTATATTTCTATCATATGATTCTCTAGTTATTGTATATAAAAAGACTAGTAGTACAGTGAAATAACAAGAAGTTCAATCAGTTCAATAAGTTCTACAAGTGTTATTTGATAATTCCAATCTCAAGCCAAGCAAGTCTTTATTATCTTACTTCCCTGCAATTATCATTGCAGTGGCCTTATATCTCACTTGGCTCTTAGTCTTAACAGTAATGACCAAACTGGTGGTATTGTTGGAGAATTGAACAGAACTGGGTTGGTCGAGGTACTGGGACCTTTCCAGGGGTAAGACAATCCGATGAGGCTATGAGCAGATCCTGAGTCAAATCAGTTAGAAAGGGTTACCAGGGAACCCAGTTCCAAATAAGAAGATAGAAAGATCATTAAAAAGGTGTCTTGTGGGGACCATATTTGTAAGGAATGAAGGCACAGAAAGTAGTTTGATTCTGGATATACTGTCAGGCTTCAGTAATGCCAAGGGGTTGGGTAGATAATGGCCAAGTCCTGCAGGCTGGAAGTAGTGGCTTTGTGTTAGGACTTGGTAAAGCCGAGAAGTTGGTCAAGTCCTGTAGACCATTTTGGGGTGGCTAGGCTTCAACATGCTTGTGCATTGCACCCTGCTATTCCATGCATGCCACTGATTTTGACAGGAGAGAGGCTCACGAAGGTGCCGAGGATGTTGGCTTAAGTGAAGGACTTTAGACAGGAGAAAGACAGACAAGAGGGTGTGAACCAAGTTGATATTCTAAGTGAGGAACTATCTACATACATCCTGCTACTTATATGGGTTAAGAAGCAAGATGTGGAACAGGGTGGTGTAAGGAATGGAGAACAATAAGATATGAAAAACCATGTGGAGGCATTGTCCACAGTGATCAAGAATAGAATAAGGAATGTAGGCGAGATTAGAATAATGGAATATGGCTGAGAATAAAATAATGAAGGAGTGGGTGAGAATAGAATAATAGAGGATGGCCAAAGATAAAACAATAGGGCCATGACCAAAATAATAAGTGGTTATCAAGTGTTCTGGGGGAGAATGGGTGAGGGGATGAGAGGATAGTGAGGGGTGGAAGGGATAGGATAGGAAAAGTAGTTTAGATGATGTACCAGATGTACCGAGCCAAGACCGCATGATAGTGAGGATAGTATGGGTAAAGGTCAGTCAGTTGGTTGGTATTACCAAGTGAACCGGAGCTCAGTATCATGGTCTTGACACTTTGGCTTTAATGTACTTGTGCATTGCACCCTACTCTCCATGCATGCCACTGATTTGCAACAGATGGGATACTCAGGAAGATGCCGATGATGCTGGCCCAAGTTGAGGACTTAACAGAGGAGGAGAAGGTAAAAGGGCCTAAGCCTAGTCAATACCTAGAATGAGGAAATATGTACATGCATGCCCTACTTATATAGGTTTAAGAAGCAACATGTGGAATAAGGAATGTGGGACAATAAGGTATGCAGAGCATGTGGGTATTGTCTACAATGAGTAAAATTAGAATGAAGAAATGTAAACAGGGATAGGACAATGGAAAATAGAATAATAGGAATGTGGCCAAGGATAGGATAATAGAGAGTACCCAACTATAAAAAAATGGTTGTGGCTGAGGATAAAACAAGGACAGGAAGTCCTGAGGTGAGGTGGATTGAGGAATGAGGAGTAGGCATAGTAGGATTAATGGATGTTGAATGGCATAGAGTATGTGAGGGTAAGGACAAGGAATGTGGGTAGTGGATGTGCCGAGCTGAGACTGGCATACCAAGTGACTTGCATGCAGTGTGGACACTTGTACATAGACATAGGATGACTGCTCGGTCAGCACTGCCGAATTATGGGGATCTCGGTATGTGTACTTGACAGGTGGTGCTTTTAGAAGACAGGATGCCTGACTTCAACAACCCCAAAGGATGGTATAGAGGGGCTCAAAAAGTGGCCTGTAACCGGAAGCAAGCAAGGCCTTTGCCGAGACCAAATGAAGCCATGTTTGAATGGTGTCAGGATTTGGTAATGCCAAAATATTGGTTAAGTCCTGCAAACCGTTCCGGAGTGGCTAGGCTTCAACATGCTTGTGCGTTGCACCCTGCTGTTCCATGTGTGCCACTAATTTGGATAGTGGGAGGAGCCTCGTGAGGATGCCAAGGGAGTCAGCTCGAGTAAAGGACTTTAGAGATAGGAAATAGACAAAGGGGTGCGAACCAATTGATATTCTGAGTGAGGAACTAGCTACATACATCCTGCTACTTATATAGTTAAGAAGCAAGATGTGGAACAGGGTGGCATAAGGAATGGAGACAATAAGGTATGAAGAAACCACATGGAGGCATTGTCCACAGTGATCAGAAATAGAATAAGGAATGTAAGCGGGATTAGAATAATAAAGTATGGCTGAGAATAAGATAATGAAGTGGTGGGCAAGAATAGAACAATAGAGGATGGCCCAAGATAAAACAATGGCAGTGGCCAGGAAAATGAGTGGCCATCATGTTGTTTGGGGGAAATGGGTCAAGGAGTGGATAGGGGGTGAAGGAACAATGAAGAGGATAGGACAAGAGGAGTGGTCCATACAATGTACTGGGTGTACCGAGCCGAGGCCATGTGGTATTGTGAGATGATGTAAGCAAGGGCCAGTTGGTTGGTATTCCCAAGTGAGCTGGTACTCGGTGTTGTGGACTTGACAAATGGCTCCCCAGCCCCTACTAATTCCTCCTAAGGAAACTTCCATCTTCCTTAGGCCAGCCAGATTGATGAACCACAACTTCAGCATTCCCTGGCCCTTGCTAACTGCCACCTTGGCCCAAAGGGATGGTCCTACTCCCATGGAAGTGGACTAAGCTTGATTCAGAGATGGCCTGCCTTAAACCTGTCACCAATGCAAGGAGATGGGGCACTACACTTGGGAATGCTAACAGGCTTTTGATATTAGGACCATGAGCATAGAAGAAAAGCTAGAACTAGTCACTAACCTGGGCAGGCAGGATATCATACTTGTGTCAAGTACATGTACCAAGACCTGTTTATTTGGCAGTGCTGACCAAGCAACCATCCTATATCCACAACCAAGTGTCCATGCCACATGCATAACACTTGGTACACCGGTCTCAGCTTGGCACGTCCACCATCCACACTCCTTATCTTCACCCTTCAGTCCATCTCCCCTTGGGACTTCCTGTCCTTGTATTATCCTCGGTGTTATAGCCCATGCCCTCAACAAACCCACACTAACCCCCACAACCACCTGCTTCCGTTCCGAGACCTTTCCGACCGAAAAGGACGAAAGACTGTTTTCCGTGGATCCCGTCCCTGTCACGCCCATCCGAGACACCGCGTTTCCGTGTCCAACCGAGACACCGTTCCCGAGTCCGCTCCCGACCGAGGACTCAATACTTTGATAACCGACGCGCAAGACTATCGCGTACCTCACTCCCTTGTTCTCTCTTTTATATTAACCCCTTGTACTACCTTTCTCCTTGTTTTATGACTGGCTAAAGATAGTACAAAGAGCATTACATGTATATAGTCTCACAGTCGACTGGACTGTTTGCTAGTACAAATATCGAATTAGTCCCCCCCAGTTTCCGATTCATTTCCGGTAAACTCCACCTCCTTTCCGAAATTAGGGACAGACGATCGAGGAGGGCGCAACACATAAGTTGAAGCCAAGTTCCTTCGACCTTGAACCCCCAGTGACCGGATTGAACCATTCCGCGACCTACCCTAAGTTCCCGGCGCCTCTGCCCCCCGCCCGTAGTCCGTCCGACTTCCGTCTCGGTCCTTGACCCCGTCACGGACCTTCACGCTGACCCGGATAACCCCTTCGGAAGTGCTAGCTAAGTGCCTGACACGCGGACTTAACACTCGGCCACAACCCCATTGTTTTATAGTCGGCCACTCCCTATTGTCTTATCCTGGCCACGTTTCTATTATCTTATCCCTTATTGTTTTATCCCCGTTTTGCATCCCTTCATTCTAATTTTATTTGTTGTGGACAATAACCACATGCTCTGCATACCTTGTTGTCTCACATTCCTTATTCCACATGTCACTTCTTAACCTATATAAGTAGGACATGCATGTACAGTTTTCCTCATTCTGGGTATCGACTAGGCTTAGGCCCTTCTACCTTCTTCCCCTCTGTAAAGTCCTTGACTCAGGCCAGCATCACTAGCATCCTCCTGAGTACCTGTCTGTTGCAAATTGGTGGCATGCACGGCAAGTAGGGCGCAATGCATGAGTACATTGAAGCCAATGCCACTACTCTTGGCCTGCAGGACTTGGCCATTGTCTGCCCCACAACCCTCAGCAGTACCGAAGTCCGTCAGTACCCAAAGCTTGACAGTACACCCAGAATCACACTACTTTCCATGCACTACAATATGGTCCTACCAGACACCTTTTTAATGATGACCTTTCTATCTTGTTATTTGGAACTGGGTCTTCCGGTAGCCCTTTCTAACTGTTTTGAATCAGGATCTGCTCATAGCTTCACCAGATTGTCTTACTCCCAGGAGGGTGTCCAACAAGACAGATCCACGCCACAGTATTTTCAACCCAATACCAGTATAGATTCGGAAACCACCCAGTTCAGAAGAACTTCAGTTTTTTCTGGCCGACTGGGAGGCAATGCCCCACCCTCAGCACTCTGTCCAGCATGCTTGATCAATCAGCATCAGCTCACAGACCACTTGAAAATTTGTTTATGATTTTGACACTTTTTGATCTAGTATTTCTTGCTGACAGCACAGATATATCCACTAGATTTTCCATCTGGACAACTTCAGTCCACCCATCCATCTGTCATGTCACTAGATCCGTCAGTCGGCAATATTCGGGCACAACTGGCTCACCCACTATAATCCATTGATTAACAGGGTATTTGTTATGGCCCGTACTCCCACTAAACCATACCAACCCCCACAACCACCCACACCTTTTC
>QLPG01003654.1:0-11417 GCA_003314385.1 Gomphus sp. MG54
CTGTGCCATCCATTTTCACCATCCGGCAATCCCATATTTTGACGCTTTTGTCAACACCGGCTGTAGCAATGTTAAATGGCTTGTACTTGTTCCAGTCCAAGGTAAGGACTTCCGTCACAGTAGCTGGGACCGTGAGCGGGAGGATTCGGAGTATTAAGGAGACTTGGAGCTGATGCGGAAGGGAAAGAGAGGGTTCGAAGGTCAAATATCTTCATTGTACCATCCAGGGAGCAGGTGGCAAGCGTAGAAGAATGATGAGGTGAGAATATGGCTTGGTAGATACATGCAGAATGCGCATGAAGCATTTGTACGGAATGAGGATGGTTCGGAGTCCACTGATATTGTTGTGACGAACAGTGGAAGGAATGGAGAGAAGGGAGTAAGGGATGAGAAAAGAACCAAAACACAGTTTGAGCACACATTTAGTTGTATGACAAGAAAGAATAGTGTAAATTAGTGTACCGAAAAGGTATTAGTGAGCATGCAGTGGAAAGTAGTACAGAACATGGACTTACTAGTAGTTACCGTGCAAGAGACTCAAACCGGCAGCAACTTAGACGTTAAGTGCCCGGATGACCAGGAGACATAGGGGCCAGAGGAGCCGAAATATATGGAATACAGAAGGAGACAAAGGGAAAACAGACAGGAGGAGATAGAAGGGACATAGGGGAAGAGACTCACATGTAAAGGAACGAGAACTGAAGGAACCAGGACGCATATATGCAGTCACCGAGGACAGATGACTGAGAAACAGGAGAATGAGACACGAGACATGGCTCAGAGAGGCGATAAATGTTGCAGACAGGAAGGGAACAAAGGGAGAAGTTATTCTATTCAAATGGCACCACTGACAGGTGTCATATCTCTATGAAGATTCCATTGGGGCAGCCCACAGTGGGCCAACCCTGCATATGCTCCACAAAATCCGTTAATTATGGATCATATTTTAGTTACAGGATTCACTTGTATAAAGAGAAAGTAACTACAATGAATATTACTAGTCTCT
Source organism: Gomphus sp. MG54 (assembly GCA_003314385.1). Lineage (NCBI taxonomy): Eukaryota > Fungi > Basidiomycota > Agaricomycetes > Gomphales > Gomphaceae > Gomphus > Gomphus sp. MG54. The sequence goes on from QLPG01003654.1 coordinate 1,007, forward strand.
CATACCAAAAACCCCCTACACTTATAATTGATATCCACTCGACGCACTCACATGACGTCAAGCCGCATTGGGTCAAATTACCTCTCGTCATCATTCAAGGCTGCAGACCCAGTGGGGATAACTATATAGGTGCTATATATCATGCTCACGTCTGTATTAACACATTTTACTATTGTGGATCACCCACAATCAACCTACACGACCTACGGTCATACCACCACCAGCTCCTTGGACCAGTGCTTACACACAATCGACCTGCCATGCGTCGTCTGCGGAAGGGCATATAATTACATAGAAAATTAGCTACACACTCTATAGCTACAATTCCTTGTATCACAGTAGCTAGTCCATTTACCAACTGTTATTCCCCATCACAGTAATTGAGAGATATTGCAGGTCAGTTGATTATTGGGAAGAGCATAAGGGGGACAGAGATGTGCAAGCTTTAGAGTGCCATCCCAGGACAAAGATATAAAAAACTCCTTGTCGATGTTAGACCAGTCAACCGAGAAGACTTCATGAGTATGTTCATGCCAGGCTTGGATAGGGAGATCCTAGTTCTTGCCCGTCCACAGTTCACGTCACCATCATGGTTGTCGACTCTCAAACTGTCTACTCACATTGAGCATCACATCCCACAACTTGATCGACCCATCCCCAGACGTGTAGGGTGCAAACTTGCATCTCACCCCTGAGAGACCAATCTCAATATATTGTATTTATATATCTATTTCTGTGCCATTTTGTGCACTTTTTCATTCTGAAAATTTTGATTATTATTTTGTATTTTTACCCTCAATATTGAGGGAGCTATTCTTTGTTTTCTATGTACTCATGCGTGCTTACACATGCACTGTTGGAGCGCAAAAGTGAAAACTGTGTCATTATGTAAGCTAAATTCAAACTCAGATCAAAACATCGAAGGTGTAATACATAAAACAAGTCATATCTGGCCAAATACCAGTCATGCATAAACAGAAACATAAAAGGGGACTTTAGTGCATCTCAACACACACCCTCAATGAAGTCTCCCTTTATTTTTGCAAACTCCCAAGCCTGTCCTACACTTCTCATGTTTTATCTTAACAAGTCCCTTTGTGAGCACATCTGCAACCATCTCATCTGTAGGCACAAATTGGAGCTTGAGCAATTTCTTCTCAACTTTCTCCCTGAGCCAATGGTACATCTGTTGGAGTAACGATGGCTAGGCAGGACAAATGCAAACTGTGTCACCCCGCGTCACTCTATTGTGATGCAAAAGAATCCATTGTTATCCCAAAATAAATTGCGCTGTAAAAAGATTTTCTTATTGTTTTCAATTTTCTTTTGTTCTCTAAAGATTATAAAAGAAGATAGTTATTTTTTCCTTTTTCCTCAGTACTTTGCACTGAGCAAATACTGAGGTAAGAAGCATTGTTATATTTCACTTACAACTTGTTGCTCATTCACACACTTGTAGAAATTCTATAGGTAAATAGTAGTAGTACTTTGCACCAAGCAAATACTGAGAAATTCTATAGTCGCATTTAAATCTTACAGGTTATGGGCCCCGGTATCCCACATCCAGACCTTTGCTCCTTTTTTTTTGACCATGACCACTACGGCTCTGACTACCACGGACCTTCTCCCCTCCTCTGTTCCCAAACTCATGACGAGCGGCCTTACTTGGACAGCGTTCTCGATGCGCTTCCAGGATGCTGTTGAAGCAAAAGGGTTGTTAGGGTATTTTGATGGCACAATTACCCAACCTGCGATCAGCAAACCACCAGCTGCCGGTGAGGAAGATGCCCTTGCAAAATGGGTCAAGGAGGACCGTACCGCTAAAGCACTTCTGACTCACCGAATCCCCAACTCCACCCTCATATGCATCCATAGCAAACCATCCTTGAAAGACCGATGGGACCTTATTGTGAAGGAATACTTGTCAAAAGGTGCCTTTGCTCAAGCAGACCTACGTACCCAGTTCATGGACTCTAAATGCCCGGATAAAGGGAATGTCCACGAATTCCTTGATGGACTTTGTGTCAAAAGAGAAGAGTTAGCTACTTTCGGTGTAGACATTGAAGTAAAAGATTACCGGTCAACCATTATTAAATCTCTTCAACCTCACCTCTCTGCCTTCGCATTGAACCTGCTGGCTGGCACCAGGTTGTATAGCACCACAAAGACGATCAACCTGGACGAACTCATCACCTTAATCTCTGAAGAGTATGAACGCCACACAGCCCAGAGATCCCATCATTCCGGTCATACAAATGATAAAGCCAACGACAAAGATGAAGCTATATTTGTGTCAGTCAATACAAGAGGAAAGAGGTCAGAGCACAAACCGAAAGGAGCTTGCTGGAACTGTGGCGACAAAGGGCACTATAGGAATAAGTGTCCTAAACCTGCACGTATCACAGGAGATAAGAAAAACGACTCACAGATGAAGAGTGGCACCGCCAATGCTGCTGTTGAATCCAATCTTGAAATAGAAAGTGCCTTTTTGGCTGACGAGCTTTTTGAGTCTGACTCAGAGCTCCCAGAACTGGTGTCAGTCTTGGACTCAGACTCTGATATCAAGGTTATAGAGAACAGTGAGGAAGACTGGTTCTCTGAGATCACTGATGACCCCGAAAGTGAAAACAAGATGGAAAAGTCACCTGTAACTGATGAAAGCAACACATTCTCGCTTATCAGTGATGACTTGAACCTCACTGGCATTGATCTGGAAGATGTGCACGCTGTTTGTGTCGAAATTGACAAATCGACTGCAAACTCACCTTGTGTCGAAGTTTACGACTCAGGGTATACAAGGCATATTACGCCCTATCGCGATGAAGTCAAAAACTTTGTCGAATTCCTCCTAAATCATTCCAGGCTGCAAACAGACAGAGTTTTAATGCAGTGGGAACCAGAGAAATGGTTATTGACATACCAAATGGTGTTGATGTCTCCAAGCTGAAGCTCTCGGAAGTCTTGTACTCACCTGATGTGGGTTACATGCTCGTGTCGGTTGGACAACTCAACGATGCCGGTTTTGCCATAACATTTGCAGATGGCAAGTGTGTTATACGCAGGCAAAGTGGAGAGCAAGTTGGCTCAATCCACAAATCCAGACGAGGCTTATACCGAGTCATCCATGAGTGCGATATAGCAAATTCTGCAGCAGAAACACTCACTTTAGAACAACTCCACCGTCGCCTAGGTCACATTTCACCTGAAGCAGCTAAAAGACTAGTCACTAGTGGTTTTGTAATGGGGATCAAGTTAGATGGGTCACCTGCAATGGACCCCTTCTTTTGCGAATCCTGCATATATGCAAAAGCGACTCGCAAGTCTGTCCCGAAGATGCGAGAAGGCAAATGTGCTTCCAACTTTGGCAACGAAGTACATAGTGACCTGTGGGGACCAGCCCCAGCTGTGATGAAAGCTGGAAAGTGTTATTATATCACTTTCACAGATGATATGACACAGTTAACTCACCTATACCTTCTGCGCACCAAAGATAAGGCCCTTGCTGCCTACAAAGGATATTGCTCCTGGTGTAAGACACAGCTCAATGCGAGTATCAAAACTCTACATTCAGACCGAGGTGGAGAGTACCTAGGGAAGAACTTTGAGCTTTATATCAAGTCAAAGGGGACAGTGCAAAAACTTACCATACATGACACTCCTCAGTACAATGGTATAGCCGAGCAACGCAACCGAATTATTGTAGAGCGTATATGATTGCTGTTGCATGCAAGCGGTTTTCTAAGATTTCTGTGGGGAGAAGCTGCTCGTCATGTAGTCTGGTTGATGAACAGGACACTCACCAAGGCCATTGAAGATAAAATGCCTTATGAAGCTGCACTCTAAAAGAAACCTGATCTATGGGATGTGCGTGAATGGGGAGAGAAAGTTTGGGTCCATACAGAGACCGGAGACAAGCTGGGTGGATGCATAACTGAAGGGCGTTGGTTAGGAATTAATGATCGCAGTAAAGGTTGTCGAGTTTACTGGCCTGACAAGCAAATGGTTACTGTGGAATGAAATATCTATTTTGACCTGTCAGCTTCTCATCTCAAGGGGGAGGAATGGCAGGTAGTCAAAATGAAAACTGACCCACTAATGCCCAAACCGACTGTCACCGCTGCACCGCAAATCCCTAAAATGAATCCAACCAATTCCGAGAGCGAAATACCTGAAAAACATATACACAAACCTAGTCAGAACATCCGGGACATTCTAGAAGGTCACGGCACCTCAACTCACCGACTATCTGACCCTGCTATTGCAACAGGAATCCAACTGCCCACTGTCACTGAGAAAGCTACTCAAGTTCTGGAGGGAGAGGGGTTAGCTGATTGGATGATGCTGACAGAAGACGCAAATGAGTACTTACTAGTGGCTGAAACAAGCGAGGTTGAGGCTATAGAGCCCCAATCATTGGCAGAAGCGAGATGCCGTCCAGACTGGGAACTATGGGAAAGCGCTATACATGAAGAATTAGCCATACTAAAAGAGGCTGGGACTTGAGAACTCACTGATCCACCTAAAAATGCGAACATTGTCGGCTCCAAGTGGGTTTTTCGTGCCAAAAAGGATGCTGCTGGCAATGTTGTCCGCTATAAGGCCCACCTTGTTGTACAGGGTTTCTCCCAGGTGCCCAGTGTTGACTATTTTGACACATTCGCCCCCATTGCAAAGTTAGCCTCTATCAGAACTGTGCTTGCCCTGGCTGCTGCAAAAGACATGGAACTACATCAGATAGACATAAAGGGTGCATACCTAAATGGAGAACTTACCAGTGGCAAAATGATCTACATGGCTCAGCCACCCAGCTACCATGCTCCTAATTCCTCTAGAAAGGTGTGCCATCTGATAAAAACACTATATGGGTTAAAACAGTCAGGAAGGTGTTGGTTTCAGAAGCTAGTTGAAATAATGACTCACCACCTTCAGTTTGCAAGGTGCAATGTCGACCAAGCAGTATTCTTCCGGTGCAACAGTCATGGCCTTGCACTCGTACTGGTCCATGTGGATGACTGCACTATTGCAGCAACGTCAGTCCGGTTGGTGGAAGACTTTAAGGCACAGATTTCTGAACATGTAGCAATCACTAACCTGGGCGAGCTACACTGGTTATTAGGAATTGAAGTAAAAAGAAACTGTGATCAACGTACCATCCACCTTTCTCAAGAATCTTACATTGTTTCAATCCTTCGACGATTCCACTTGGACGAATTGAAACCTGCATTGACCCCTATGCAACCCAGACTACTACTCTCCATGTTGCAGACCCTGAAAACGACCGCTGAGTGGGCCCAAATGCGCGACATGCCGTATTGAGAGGCCATCGGATCGTTGATGTACGCTGCCCTAGGGACATGACAGGATATCATGTATGCTGTCCAAATGTTGTCCCAGTACTCAACGAAGTTTGGACCAGCACATTGGGAGGCTGTAAAAAGGGTCTTTCATTACTTAAATGGCACAACAAAACTTTGGCTGACTTACGGACGAGCGAAGACGGAACTGTAGGGTGCAAACCTGCATCTCACCCCTGAGAGACCAATCTCAATATATTGTAATTTTATATTGATTTCTATGCTATTCTGTGCGCTTTTACATCCTGATTTTTTCGATAATTATTTTGTATTTTTACCCTCAATATTGAGGGACTTATTCTCTATTCTCGTTTATGCTCACGCGCGCCTACACACGCACTGCACGACGCGCATGGCCGGCTCCTTGGGAAGGGACCGGCAACTTGGCTCAAACCTTCGATGGGGTTAGGAGCCGGTTGTAACATACATGCGGGTGAAACATTACCTGCGTGTACTTCCCTCCTCAGTGATTGACCACACTGAGGGGGTGAGTTATACAGTATAATCTGCAGAGCCTTATGGCTGATTTTCTTTCTTTTTCCTGTAAGATAAAATAATTAGGTATAATTCTCGAATAAATCATAGTGATTGACCACACTGAGGGGATAAAATAATTAGATTGTCCAATAACTTCTCTGAACTATTGTACAAGTTGCCATAATCTCTATAGGAACTAACGGGCTATGCTGATGTGGATGGTAGCATGGCCGAAGACAGACACGTAATATCGGGATATGCCTTTGTCATAAATGGTGGTGCTGTGTCCTGGAGTGCAAAATGTCAGAATATAGTTTCACTTTCTATGACAGAAAGTGAATACGTAGCTGCGGCCCACACTGCAAAAGAGGCCCTTTGGCTCTGATCGCTCATTCAACAGATCTTCGACATGAAATTGTCGTCTACAACGATGTTCGGCGACAACCAATCTGCTATAGCGCTTGCAAAGGAACATCAGTACCATGCCCAAACCAAACATATTGACATACGTTACCACTTTATCTGCTGGATCGTCGAAAATGGAGCCGTTTGCCTGGTTTACTGTCCTACCGAAGATATGGTCACGGATACCTTTACCAAAGCCCTCCCTTCAGCAAAAGTTAAACATTTCGCTGTTGAGCTAGGGCTGACTACGGTTTGAGGGGGAGTGTTGGGGTAACAATGGCTGGGCAGGACAAATGCAAACTGTGTCACCCCGTGTCACTCCATTGTGATGCAAAAGAATCCATTGTTATCCCAAAATAAATTGCGCTGTAAAAATATTTTCTTATTGTTTTCAATTTTCTTTTGTTCTCTAAAGATTATAAAAGAAGATAGTTATTTTTTCCTTTTTCCTCAGTACTTTGCACTGAGCAAATACTGAGGTAAGAAGCATTGTTATATTTCACTTACAACTTGTTGCTCATTCACACACTTGTAGAAATTCTATAGGTAAATAGTAGTAGTACTTTGCACTGAGAAAATACTGAGAAATTCTATAGTTGCATTTAAATCTTACAACATCACATCAATGTGCTTCATTCGAGAGTGATGTTCAGGATTCTTGGACACAGCAATTGCAGGCTGGCTATCAGAGTAAATGGTAAGTTGTGGGATATGAAAGCCAAGCTCAGTGAGCAGCTGTTTCAACCACATGGCCTCCCGTCCTGCAAAATTGGCTGCCATGTACTCAGCATCAGAGGAGGATGTGGCCACAGTTGGTTGTCACTTGCTGCTCCAGCTCACTGCAGCTCCTCCAATGAAGAAGGCATAACTGGTTGTTGACTGCCTTCTGTCCTCATCCCCAGCATCATTTGCATCACAGTAGGCCTGGAGCATTGGCTGGGGACTAAGGCTAGGAGGACCATAAGTCAATCCAAGATCTGCAGTGCCTTTGAGGTATTTGAGCACATGTTGGACAGCCTTCCAATGGCCTAGACCAGGATTTGAGTTAAACTGGCCAAGTTCACCCACAACATGTGCAAGATCTGGTCTGGTCCCAACAGCAAGGTAATTCGGGCATCCAACTGCAGCAAGATATGGGATGTCCTTCATTGCCACTCTCTCATCTTCAGACTGTGGGCAGAGGTCTTTGGAGAGATGACAGCCTGGATCAAGAGGTGTGGAAACTGGTTTGCAATTCTCCATATTGAATCGCTTGAGAACATCCAAGATATACTTGTGCTGGTTGATGTGAAGTGTCCGTTTGGCTCTGTCTCTGTGGATTTCAAGTCCAACAATGTACCATGCAGGTCCCATGTCTTTCATCTTAAAGTGTTTTGCAAGCTCGGCCTTGATTTTGTCAAGATGTGTTTGACTGTTACAGGCCATGAGCTGGTCATCAACATAGACTGGGATGTAGACTTTGATAGTGCCTTGCTGGTACATGTAGAGACAGGAATAAACCTTGGATCGGCTGAATTCCATCTGGTGAAATGCATGGTCTAACACCATCTGTTTCATCCTTGCCTAGTCCCATAGATAGCTTTGTGCAGTTTCCCAACCTTGTCTCCCTGTCTGTATCCATCTGGAAGCTCCATGTAGACCTCTTCTTCAATATTGCCATTAAGGTAGGCAGATTTGAAGTCAACTTGGTATAGTCTAATTCAAGATCTTCTAATTCAGTGATGGCCAGGAGCACTCTGAGGGTGTTGAATCTTACAACAGGGGCAAATGTTTCTGTAAAGTCAATGCCTGCCTTTTGAGAATAACCCTTGGCCACCACTCTAGACTTAAACCGGTCAATGGCACCATCAGGGAGCTTTTTCAGCTTGAATACCCATTTGGAGCCAATGGCCTTCTTACCAGGAGGGAGATCCATCACAGTCCACACATTGTTGTCCATCAGCGACTGATATTCATCTCCACAAGCTTCCTTCCACCATGGTGCATCAATTCGAGACATGGCTTCTTTATAGGTGAGTGGTTCTGGGAGATCTGGAGCATCACTGAGGCAGACAAGTTCATAAAGTGGGTGCTGAGGAAATGTCATGGCAGAGTCAGCCTGTTCCACCCCCTCATTCTCAGCAACCACCCCCTGATTTGGATCCCTGTGACGAGGAACAGGAGGAGGATTACGATACTGGGTAGCATTTGGGACTAGCCATCAAGGTTGAGGTAGGATACGAATATGCTCTGACCATCTTAGAGCAGGTGGTGGAGGGGATGGTGGAGGGGCAGGACTTGGTGGTGGAGGGGCAGGACTTGGTGGTGGAGGGGCAGGACTTGGTGGTGGAGGGGCAGGACTTGGTGGTGGATCAGGTGGAGGAGCATCATCATCATGTCCAATGGCAGGAATATAGGGAGGCACAAGCACTTGGTGGTGGGAAGGAGAGTCATCAGAGATGTCAATCAGCCTCTGTGGTGGTTTCTGCTTTGCAGCAGTATCAGAATTGAGTGAAGAATGAGGAGATTCATCAAATATGACATCTTTGCTGATAATCACTTGTCTTGCTGCTGGATCCCATAGTCTCCATGCCTTAGTGCCAGCTGCATAGCCAATCATGACACATTTAGTTGTGTGTGACTCAAGGTGGCATCGCTTGGCTTTAGGGACATGCACATATGCTGTGGAGCCAAAGGCCCTGAAGTGGGTGACAGAGGTTTTATGACCATGTCAGGATTCAAAAAGAGTGTGATGGAGCAGTGCTGAAGTGGGTGAGGAATTGTGGACTTCAACAAATGCCATAGCAGCTTTACCCCAGAATGTAAGAGAGAGGTTTGTATCATGGAGCATGGAAATTATCCCTTCCTCCATTGTCTGGTTAAAGCACTCTGCAACTCCATTCTGCTGAGGTGTGGCTGGTGCAGTCTTCTGTCTGAATATTCCAGAAGAGGCAGTTAATGATCCAAACTCCTTTGAAGAGTATTCCCCTCCTTTGTCATCTCTCAGGGTCTTTATGGTCTTTCCAGTCTGGTTCTCCACCAATGCCTTGTACTGCTTGAATGTGTCCAGTGCCTGGTCTTTAGTTTTCATCAGATAGATGTACACAAGGCGAGACTTGTCATCAATGAAGGTAATCCAATATTTGAATCCCCGAGGAGTGGGTACTTTTAATGGACCATGGATATCAGAGTGGACAAGTTGGAGGATTTGGGTGGCTCTGGAAGAAGCTTTCTTTGGGAATGGTTCTCTGTGTTGTTTCCCATGAATACATGCTTCACAGATTGCTGGAATGGAGTGTCTGAAGTGATATCCATCCCTTCCACCATGTCCTGAGTGATGAGTCGCTTGATGGCATCAATGCCAAGGTGGCCAAAACGATGGTGCCAAAGCTCCAAGTCCAAAGTTTTTGATGCAGCAATGTGTGTTGTGTTCACCTCATCCTGAGTGAGTGTATCCCCATCTAGGTATGCAAGTCTCCCTTTGACAGTGGCAGTCAGGATCAGTTTGCCCGTTTTATAGAACTTCAAGATGGTTCCTACAATCTCGACCTTAATCCCATGATGGACAGTCAAGAAGAGGACTGAGAGGAGGTTGTTTCAAAGTTGGGGAGCATATAATACATCAGAAAGAAGTATGGGGGTAAATTTCTTGTCCTTTGGGCAGAAAACCACTGTGCCAATCCCTTCAGAATATACCACACTATTGTCTGCCAATTCTATAGCCACTTTGTGAGGTTTGAGTTCCTTGAACCAGTGCCGGTGTGGAGTCATATGTGCAGAAGCTCCTGAATCAGTGCACCAAAGGTAGCTGGCATTAGAGACAATGTGGGCAGAGAGAAGGGAGGGAATCTGCTTGTTTGCAAGCATGGCAGACTGAGTGGAGTGATGTAGATGACTGCTGTCTTTGGTGACAAAGGGATCAATGAGTGAATGGACTGTCTCATCTGGCTCTTTTCTGATATTGAATAGAGCATCATAAGCATTGAAATGAGTGCCTGCTTGTTTCTGTACATGAACATTATGAAGGGCATTCCACATCTTCACCGGATCATGCTGAATTCTCTGAACATGCACACACTATCCTGCCTCTAAAGCTGAAGCAATCAGACCTGCTGCCATCTCCTGATCCAAATCCCACTTTTCCTGATATGCAGACACTGTAGGACACTTCTTCTTGTTATTAACAAGCATCCACA
>QLPG01003655.1:0-19200 GCA_003314385.1 Gomphus sp. MG54
GAGCCGAGGAGTGCGGATGGCGAATGTGCCGAACCGAGGCCGGTGTGTCAAGCATTATGTGTGCTGTGTGGATGCTTGTCCATGGACTTGGGATGGTTGTTCGGTCAGCACTGGCAAATAATGGACCTCGGTACGTGTACTTGACAGCTGAGTGAAGACTGCTGGCTCCATATTGCCAAGAATCAGTTCGGACGTAGGCTAAACAAGGTAGTACTCAATACCCTATCGATCGTTGGATCACGGTGGGTGAGCATGTGGTGTCCGGTAGCTAGAATCTGACGAATATTCAGAGGGTCATGGTCAAAACTTATCGACGGATGGTCATGGGTGTTCGGGAGGGTCGGATGGTCGGAGTGTTTCTGCCCAGGGGTTGAAATCTTTTTCGACAATGGTCATGGGAGGTCATAATTCTGAGAGGCTGGATGCGTTGTTTTGTTTTTTGTCTGTAGGCATAGTTGGTATTCAACGCGAACAACTGGTGCCAGAGTCAGGGGCCTAACTTCTGTATTCAAAGCAGCATTGCCATTCTTGTGGCATAAGTTTTCTGTCTTTCCCTAATCTGGATGAAAAGTCCGTGGTAGTCCTGCTACTGGATGGGGTCGCAGGTTGGCCTTCATTGGCCGTCTCATTGCCCATTTTAGGGGCCGAATGCATGGTCACAGGGGTCCTCCCTCTGTTGTAGGGGCAGTCGAAGTTCCGAATGGAGGGGGGTTCTCTTGCACTTTCTGATCGTCGCTCCCAGTAGCAGGTGCTGATGGACTGGGATGGGAGTTGTAGTTGAAACCAGGAATGGGGTTTTCCTATTCTAGAGGTCTCGTTCTTGATACTGCCGGGGAGTCCATTGTGGAACTGGTGACAAAGTGCGAGGTCACCCCAGTGGGCATGGGTGGTTAGCTGATTGAAATCCACTTCATATTTCGTGATGTGCTGATTATTGCGCATGTGGAGGGTCTCAAGGTCTGTTTCAGCTTCTCCTCCTGGGTTGTGGGGGTCGAAGTTGGTTTTGAGTTCATTCACAAACTCCTCATAGTCATGGAGCCAGTCTGGCTCGTCAGGGGCGGAATGGGCTGGTTCAAACCAGTCCAGGGTGGTACCGGTCAGGTACGACAGTATGTAGGTTACCTTGATGTTCTCGGTGTCATAGGCATCAGGGCAGTCATGGAGGTTCAGTTTACATTGCACTAGAAAGGCTTGCGGTTTCCTTGGATTGGATCCATCGAAGGTATCCGGATTCTGAACCTTGGTGGTGTGGGGAGCTGATCTTCTGGGGCTGGCTAAGTTACTTGCCAGCATGACGAGGGCCTGGGTGAGATCGGGCACAGCATTGGGTCCTAAGGCGGGGACTCCTCCCAGTTGTATAGGGGGTGGTGGTGCTGCGGCGGGTAGTGCATCGGGGGGCGTCGACGAGTCTGTTGGCGCTGCTGTGGGTGGTCCTGAGCTGGACTGTATCTCTGATGGCAATGATAGTTGAATCTCTGGGGGGTGGTTCACAGGGAACAGGTTGGTCAAACTCGAATGCAGGTGTTGGTCTGTGTCCGAGAGTTTGAAGTCGGAGGGAGGCTCCGGGGGGTGAGCTGGGGTCTGAGGCGTCTGGAAACTTGGTCCAAGGACGGGCAGTCCGCGGGGGATGGATGCATGGCGGGCAGATGCCTGAGTGATGGTCTGCATGGCTTGTGAACATGTGATGGGTCTCATGCTTAATGACGATCAGGAGTGTGAGTACGAATATACTGTTAAGTCTGCGTGTCAGGCGCTCAGCTAGCACTTCCGAAGGAGTTATCTGGGTTAACGTGAAGGTCCATAATGGGGCCAAGGACTGAGACGGACTACGGATGGGGGGCAGAGGCGCCAGGAACTTAGGGTAGGTCGCGGAATGGTTCAATCCGGCCACTGAGGTGTTCGAGGTTGAAGGGACTTGGCTTCAACTTATGTGTTGCTCCCTCCTCGATTATCTGTCCCTAATTTCAGAAAGGAGGCGGGGTTTACCGGAAATGAATCGGAAACTGGTGGGAGACTAAATCGATATTTGTACTAGCGAGCAGTCTAGTCAACTGGAAGACTAGATACATGCGACTATCCTTGTACTATCTTTGCCGGTCATAAAACAAGGAGAAAGGGGAGTACAAGGGGTCAATATAAAAGAGAGAACAAGGGAGTGAGGTACGTGATGGTCCTGCACGTCGGTTATCAAGGTGACGGAACCTTGACTTCGGAGTCTTCAGAGGTTCGGAATCGCGGAACCTCAGAATGTATGTCGGACATCCAGAAATCGGTTATTCAGGCTTTGGTCGATCGGAAGGGTCCCGGAAATGGTGCGGGTGGTTGTGGGGTTTGATGTGGGTTTGTTTGGTTGCATGGGCCATAACAGTGTATTATATTACCAGTGTGAGGTAGCCAGCGACAGTTTTGTTCTTGGATAAATATAGGGTTCTTGGATTAGGATTAGGTCCCATTCTGCAGGGTCTGTTATATTGATTAGAGATAAGGTGATATCCTTAGAGTGCTTGCAGTTCTGCTGTTTGATTTGTAGGTTCTTGATTTGGGTCCAATCAGGCATCTGGACCGGTGGGAGAGGTAGCAGGGATATAATTGATTATTGGATGGGACTGGTTAGGAGGTGGAGAGAGAGTGTGTGGTTGAACAGCTGAGCGGCATCCTAGAACATAGTCTATATCTGCAAAGGCAAAGGGGGTATAAGCTTCGTATCTTCCAGTTGCATACTCATCTTTCATTGTTTGAGCTTCAATAGTGGCTTTTGCAGCCAGGCATGTGCGAGTCCAACTTGGATGGTTACCTTGGCAATTGGCACATTTGGGTTTTTCTGCAGTGCATCTCTGACCTGAGGGGCATGGGTGCTCGTGTGTACATGAGTGGTCATTAGTAGAATGGGGCCCAGTGCATCTGCCACAGTGTGCCTCCCCGGTACACCCCGTCACCCAGTGGCCCCAGTCTTGGCACTGGAAGCATTGTGGGGGTCTTGGAACATAGATACTTACACTGCAGAGAGTGCCTTCAAAGATCAGGCCATTTTCTATGGCTGCATTGGCGCCTGCTTTTGATCTGTAGCTGATTAATAGTGGACCACGTTTGGATCTGTCATGGGATTCAGCATTACTGAGCCATGCAAGGTTGGCTATTTGTCACCCTTCCGGCATGTTATCCAAGTTACTGACTTCGAGGTTGTCAATGGCATCTTTTAGATCCTCCATACCAGACCAGGAGCTAGTGGGGACATTGTGTGCTACCACTGCATAGGAGCATTGAGGTGTGGTGGCTGCCAGGTCAATCTCCTTGACCCATTTATCTGCATGTGTGCGAGCTTTGTTTGCATCCTCGACCATTTTGAAGGTGAGTGTAATATTGCCTGCTGCAGATTTGGTGATACCATGTATGGGAAGCGGCGTTGGTGGTGTAACCTCTGGGTGCCTTTTGAAGTAGTTAGTAATGATGTCATTACAATACCTTGTGGTGACAGCTGGCTCCCACTTAAAGATGAGAGCATCTTTGGCAATGTTCTTCATGGATAGAAAGATTTGTTTTTCTTGAAGATCTGCGACCATCTTCTGTTTTTTTTTTCATTATGGCTTGATTTGAGGGTCCACCAAGGCCACATTTTTCTGCAGCAGCGTAAGAGGTCTCACCTAGGGGCCAAGGGGGCTGCACATGACTGGTAGCCACAACCTCTTTGATATCGGAGACCACCCTTTGAAAATCATTGTTTGTTGCTAATCTGTTGTTGCCATAGAAGAGGAAGGCCTCTCGCAGCAGCCTGGTGATAGCAATCAGCTGTGTGGCACCATCTTTGCCTAGATTCCATGACATTCCACGTTTGAAGTCTCCAAATGATTCCAGGGCAGCGGCACATTGATACCTTTATTATTCAGTATGGCAACAGGGTCTCCAGGATCTGAAATTGGCGTAGGTGAACGGGCAGTTCGATTTTGGGGGATAGTCTGATTGGGCACAAGTGTCCCCATTCCCTGCGTCAGTAGGATGCTAGGGGGATTGGGGTTGGCTGGCATGGAGCATGAGTGTATATGGGAGTAACAGAGTGCGCTTTAGAGAAGTAGGAGTAGCTATCTTGGTCCTATACTCGAGTCTGAAGGCTTGAACATTGACTTCAGGCTGTGGGAAAGTAGGTTGAGGTGATGGTGTGGGTCCAAGATGCCTCCCTTCTGGCAGGAGATAAATGGGTGAGTGAGCATACAAAAGCCAAACAGGGACGGTGCACCACACAAATATGTAGATGGTATGAATGTGCAATGCACAAGTAAACGAGACATGAAAAGGGACAATAATGACAATGTTGCAGATGGAATGCAGGCAGAGATATAGCAGGACAAATGAGGATCCTAATAATGGTGGAGCAGGATACAGGATGAGGGGTGAACGAAGGAAATGATGTGACAAGAGTAACCAAGGAACACGAACAACGAAGATGGAAGACACACAAATGGTGAGAAGTGAGCGAGAAACATAAATGTCTCCTAAATGCTGAAACGGGCCACAGGTGAAACACAATAACGCATGGCCAATGCTAATCATATGCGCGCCAGGCACGAATGGTGCATAGATGAGGCACATACATTGGAGATGTTGTGTCACTTAACATGGGAGTTCATGAAACTTGTATAAGGGGTGGACAAACATGAATTGGGCCTTGAATCTTGCCGTGCACCCCTTCAAGGTCAGTGCATGTGACATATGAGGGCGGCAACAGTTGCGGTTGCATCGACAACCGGCATTTGATGGTGCACAATGCAAAAGTTGTCACCAATGTTGATAACAAAACGTTGGCAGGTAGATGTAAGATGCAAAGATGGTGGGTGGACTGTCACGCGGACAACGTAAATGGTATGCGATCGGTGAGGAGATGTAAATGGTTGCACCAGCGAGAACAATTGCAGATGGTGTGTGTGCAGTCAGAGCATTGGTGACAAAGAATGGTCATGCGAGTGGAAAAATAGGATGGTGCATATGCAAGCAGGCCATAAACGGCCAACATATGGGGTGATCGCAAATGCATGTGAGAAGACCAAATGAGATGTGGTACATAGCACAAGATATCGAATATAATAATGTGTGTATGGGGTGCAAATGATATGTGAACAGCGGACAAGATGGACTGGGTTGGAAAATACACAGATGGCAAGAACAGACGTGAACAATGCGAATGTGGTGCGCACAAAAGTGGAATGCAAAACGACAAGAACAGATTGACGCATCAATGATATTCATATAACTTCATCAGATAATGCAAATTGATTTACTTCCACTTAGCTCAATATATCAAATCTGACTTCCTCCTCAAAAATTTCTCCTCAAATCATCTTCTTCAACAACAATGGCATGCCTCAATTGAAGATTCAAAACATTATGGACTTTGATGCAAAGTCCCTCAACTCGGCTCAACTCGGCTGGGTGTACAAGAGTTGCAAATATGACTCTTGCCTCGAAAACCCCAAATTATTATGGACTTTAGATATAAAGTCCCTTGACTCAACTCGGATAATAGAACTCGATGAGAAATCAAAATTATGAATGGGTTGTAATGGGTTGTAAATGGGTCATAAATGGGTCATATGGATGGCTGGTCCATGTGGAGGTGATTAATAGAAAAGATATCAAGTAAAGACTGCCTAGCTGCTCAGTCGGCTCGTGAGAGCGAATTGAGACTCTTAATCATGTTGTGATAGGATTTTAATATGAAAGAATGTAGTGGAAATAAAAACTCATGAGTGGAAAGGATAAAAGCTAATTCTTATTCTTACAGTGATTGACTACGCTATTATACAGGAGAAAATGTGAATTCAAGGAAAAAGGTTCATGTGCACGAGCATCATACATGACGTGCACAATTGTCAATAATGTGAGTCACGTGCATAAGTGACAACAATCACATATGTGACGGGAGAATGGACGCACACAATGAAAGTACGTAGTAGTAACAAAAAATGAGAAAAAGTAAAGAAAATTAATCACCATGTATTTCCAACAAGAAGCTGATGTATATTGTTCTTTTTGGGAGGCAGTATGTCCTCCTTTTATACCATATTCACACTAGGGCAAGAACTTCTATCTATTAATGGACATGGAAGGTTGTAGAATATTCTAGAAGGTTCCTTGCCAATCAACTTTCAGTACCTGACTATGAGTCATTTCCTTGCACAGCCTTGATCATGCACAGACCATGTTACATACACAGCTTTTATGCCTTATATGTACATTATTTTGGTCTATTTACACTGGCTATGTCAAGCCTTGCATAGCCTCATACCTGCGCTAAAATAGCTAGCATAGCCATGAAGCAGTGCTGTTGCAATGGGCACAGCATTGTGCCTATGCACTTGGTAACCAATTCAAACTCCACACTGAGTTTGAATAATTACTGGTTTTGGATATGATTAGCAAACTCAGTTGAGTTTGTGGACTCTTGTAGATACTGTAGTTGGGCATCAACAAAATAAAGGGCTTTGAGCCTCGAAAAAATCAGGAAAAATAGGAAAAAATATAGTGAATTTGAGGCTATTGGATACTACATTTAGATACCCAAAGACTAATTTTAATCCCACAATTTTAGTGACAAAAAGTGAAATTAAGCAAAAATTGTAGAAGAAAATTAAGAGAAAAATTACTGGCACCATTGGGTGCTTTTTTAGACTAGGCCTAGATAGCCATAATCCCCTATAAAAATCCCACCCATATCCCTTCTTTTGCATGGCTATCTAGCTTTGAGCCATTTGCATCATGGATAAAAACTTTACAGCCCCATTCTTTGACACCTGACAGGTCAGGTTTCTTTCCTTTCAGCATTTCAAAAGGGGTTGTGTCATCACCCAAAGCACATGTTAACATACAGTTTTTGAGCCACACAGCGTGTTTGACTGCTTCTCCCCACAGGTATTTGGGAAGACCACTGCTTTGGAGCATGGCACAGACATGCTCCAGTAGTGTGTGGTTCAATTGTTTGGCTACACCCTTTTGTTAGTGATTGGCACAGGTAACCCCCGGGTATATTATGTCTACCTATACCCGTACCTGTGAAAACCCATACCCAAGTGTTATGGGTATGGGTTTGGGCCAGGTTGGAAATCCTGACCCTGACCCTTACCCACACTATCTGTACCCGCTACCCGCATGGGTTTCCAATACCCACGCCAATCACTACATTTTGTTCAGGTGAGTTATGCATGGTTAGATGTCAAATTGTCCCCTTAAGATCTAGGTGTGCAGTGAATGCATGGCTGGTATACTCCCCCCCATGATCGGAGTGCAAACACTTAATCTTCATGTCATGTTGAGTTTTGTCTTATATGCATCAAGGGTCTCGGACTTGTGGGTTAAGAGGTAAAGGGATGTCATCCGAGTGTAATTGTCAGTGAAAGTTACATAGTACTCCAGTGACTAAACCATCATTAACCAGTTGGCTTGCTGTATTGGGAGCAACCTGCCCAAGTCACTGTATGGTAACTTCTTCTTTGGCTACATGTGCTGATTCAGTGACTTTAATTGATTGGTTGACTCTGTATAGCTTGTTCTTCTTAGGGATTTTCCTTATAAGTTTTCCATCTTTGCAATGAATGGTACAGACTCCATCTCTGAAGGTAGTGGAATTTCCAGCATCATCGATCTTGTCAAGTACACGTACCAAGATCTGTCCACTCGGCAATGCTGACCAAGCAACCATCCTACATCAATGACCAAGTGTCCACGCCGCATGCATAACACTTGGTACACCGGTCTCAGCTTGGTACATCCCATCCACACTCCTTGTCCTCACCCTTCGGTCCATCTCACCTTGGGACTTCCTGTCCTTGTATTATCCTCGGCCACGACTCCATTGTTTTATAGTTGGCCACTCCCTATTGTCCTATCCTTGGCCACGTTTCTATTATCCTACCCTTTATTGTCTTATCCCCGTTTTGCATTCCTTCATTCTAATTTTACTTGTTGTGGACAATAACCACATGCTCTGCATACCTTGTTGTCTCACATTCCTTATTCCACATGTCACTTCTTAACCTATATAAGTAGGACATGCATGTACATATTTCCTCATTCTGGGTATCGACTAGGCTTAGGCCCTTCTACCTTCTTCCCCTCTGTTAAAGTCCTCGACTTGGGCTGGCATCACCAGCCTCCCGAGTACCTGTCTGTTGCAAATCAGTGGCACACATGAGTATGTTGAAGCCAATGCCACTACTCTTGGCCTGCAGGACTTGGCCATTGTCTGCCCAACACTCTTCGGCAGTACTGAAGTCCATCAGTACCCAAAGCTTGACAGATATTGTTAAGTCTGCGTGTCAGGTGCTTAGCTAGCACTTCTGAGGGAGTTATCCGGGTTAGCGTGAAGGTCTGTAACAGGGCCAAGGACTGAAGGCGGAATTGGGCAGACTACGGACGGGGGGTGGAGGTGCTGGAAACTTAAGGTGGGTCGCGGAATGGTTTAATCCGGTCACTGAGGTGTTCGAGGTTGAAGGGACTTGGCTTCAACTTATGTGTTGCGCCCTCCTCGATCGTCTGTCCCTAATTTCAGAAGGAGGCGGGAGTTTACTGGAAATGAATCGGAAACTGGTGGGAGACTAAATTGATATTTATACTAGCGAACAGTCCAGTCGACTGGGAGACTATATACATGTGACTATCCTTGTATTATCTTTGCCGGTCATAAAACAAGGAGAAAGGGAGTACAAGGGGTCAATAGGAAAGAAGAACAAGGGAGTAAGGTACACGATGGTCCTGCGCGTCAGTTATCAAAGTATCGGAACCTTGACTTTGGAGTCTTCGGAGGTTCGGAAACATGGAACCTCGGAATATATATCGGACATCCGGAAATTGGTTATTCAGTCTTTGAGCGATTAGAAAAGTCCCGGAAAAGGTGTGGGTGGTTGTGGGGGCTGGTATGGGTTTAGTGAGAGTACGGGCCATAACAGATATCCCCAATGGATATGAGGGTTATCACTATGTCAGGTGCGTGAAGCACATTTCTGAGTTTTACGGTTGTTGAATGGGCACTATTTGGGATCATTATCATCATTTTGCCATACCCAATTGCTTGGAACTTATGTCTGTTAATGGCATTGACAATTCTGGGTGTAATGGGGTGGTAGTTTTCTAGGAGATGCTTGTGGGGTATCATGTGCCAAGTTGCACCAGAGTGGTATATGTAAGAGATGGTGTCAACGGTTCCAGCCAGTTCTTCTATTGCTTTATAAACACCTCCATTGTCATCGCTGTCACATGGATAAATGAGATCGTGCTTGTGCATGGGTTCATCCTCCCTGTCTGAGGGCTCAGTGAGTTCTGCCACATCTGCATCACTATTTGTCATAGCTCCCTGATTATTATCATCTTCTTCATCAGATGAGAAATGAGATCAGATGTCAAAGTCATTGATGTTATTGGTTTCATCGTCACTGTCCGACACTTCTACAAGGTCTGGCATCTCTTCTTTGACTTCCAATGTGTTAATGGGTGCCAAGGTTGATGTGACACTTTCTGACAAGGGTACAATGGGAGATGGGTCATCATTGCCTTGAGTAATGAAAATATCATCGAGGATTGAGGTGCTCTCAGCTTGACCTGTACCTGCACCCAAGGACACCTGACCTGGTGACCCATGTGGGTTGGCCTAACCCATGCCATTCCCTACCTGTTACAGCCAGCAAAGAAGAGAAAAGAAGACAAATGTCAAATCCACATGTCAGGCAGTAAATGAAATACTTCTGGAAGGGTTTCCAGATGTTTCCAAAGGGTTCCATGAAGGGGGGTTGAGGTTCCAATAGGGAATGGAATGGGTCACCCATGGGTCAAATGTGGGTGACCTGCACCCGACCCATGGGAAACCCAAACCCATCAACCCATGGGTTTTTTCCCATGGGTCGATGGGTGTCAGGTGCATGTTGCACCTGCATGCCTGCAGTGTGTTCATATCATACATTGTGTTTGCACCGACACAAACATGCTGTATGCACACATGCCAACACAAATGTGCAGTACATGCATGTGCCAACATGAACATGCAGTACATGCATACACCAACTCGTACGTGCAGTACATGCATGCATCAACATGAACGTGTAGTATGTGCATATACCAACTCAAATGTGCTGACATGGATAAGTTATATGTGCATGTGCAAACATGCTGTATGTGCATGTGCTGATACAAACATGTTGTATGTATGCATGTACGGCTCATTGGTGTTGGCACATGCATGTCATATGTGTGTGGAACATGTGTCATATGCATGTGATGGTGCATGTGTGTCATATACATGTGCAGTGCATGCATGTTGTATGCATGTGCGGTGTGTGTGTGTCAGATGTGTGTGCATGTCATACGCGCACATGTACAACAGGAGCAAGTGCCCGGTTGGGTGTCCTACATGTGCACATACATGCGTACATGGTTGACACACCAGGTTGGGCTGGGTCATGGGTGCTCTTGGATTGACCCACACCCAAACCCAAGGGCACCTGACCCAGTGACCTGTATGGGTTAGCCAAACCCATGCTATTCCCTAGGTTCCAAGGATGAGGGTTGGATTCACAGATGGGAGGATGGAACTGAGGACTTAGGGTAGGTCAGTATTAGGTTGATATGACTAGTCATTCGAGTGTTTGAAGTCAAAGGGACTTGGCTTCAACTTATGTATTGTGCACTCCTCAATCATCTGTCTCTAATTTTGGAAAGTCAGAAAGTTTACTGGAACTGAATTGGAACTTAGGATGCTGTCAAATCCACAATACCAAGCTCCGGTTCACTTGGCAGTACCAATCAAATAACCCTTACCATTTAAATCCCACACACCAGTGACAAGCCATACCTCACCAGTATGTGGTCTTAGCTCAGTACATTCAGCACATCATTTGGTTCACTCTCCCTATGTCAAGTACATGTACCGGGGCCCGTCTATTCGGCATTGCCAACCGAACAACCATCCTATATCCATGACCAAGTGTCCACGCCACAAGCATAACACTTGGTGCACCGGTCTCAGTTTGGCACATCCGCCATCCACACTCCTCGGCCCGTTCCACCTCAGGACTTCCTGTCCTTGTACTATCCTCAGTTACAAGCCTTGTCTTATAGTCTGGCACCTCCTATTGTCCTATCTTCAGGCACATTCTATTATTCTGTACTTCATTGTTCTATCCCCGTTTTGCATTCCTTGTTCTCATTGTGGACAATAACCACATGCTCTGCATACCTTGTTGTCCCACATTCCTTATTCCACATGTCGCTTCTTAACCTATATAAGGAGGACATGCATGTAAATACCTCCTCATTCTGGGTATCAACTAGGCTTAGGCCCTTCTACCTTCTTCTCTTCTGTTAAGTCCTCGACTCGGGCCAGCATCATCAGCATCCCCCCAAGTATCTGTCTGTTGCAAATCCAGTGGCATGCACAGCAAGTAGGGCGCAATGCACGAGCATGTTGAAGCCAATGCCACTACTCTTGGCCTGCAGGACCTGGCCACAGTCTGCCCGAGCTTTCGCCAACACCCCTCGGCAGTACCAAAGTCTGTCAGTAACAGAAGCTTGACACCCTACCTCATCTCCTCTATTCCTTATTATTCTTTCATCCCCTATCCTTTTCCTTACCCATTTCCCTTTGGGACAATTGCTATTCACTTATTATTCAGTCATAGCCCTATTGTATTATTTTCGGCCAATTTTCCATTGTTCTATTCTCACCCACTCTCCCATTATTTTATTCTCCACCATATCTCATTATTCTATTCTCATTTACATTTTTATTCTATTTTTGGTCATTGTGGACAATACCTCCACATAATTCTTCATACCTTATTGTTCTCCATTCCTTATATCACCCTGTTCCACATCTTGCTTCTTAACCTATATAAGTAGCAAATGTATGTAGATAGTTCTTTTACTCTAAATATCAACCTTGGTTTATGTCTTCTTGTCCTCTCTCTTCCTCTCTTCTCCCATCTGAAGTCCCTTACTTGGGCCAACACTCTTGGCACTCTCCCAGGTCTTTCTTCTGTCCAAATTAGTAGCATGCATGGAACAGCAGGGTGCAACACACGAGTACATTGAATGTTGTGACAAACGGTGGAAGGAATGGAGAGAAGGGAGTGAGGGATGAGAAAAGAACCAAAACACATTTGAACATATATTTTGATTGTATAACATGGAAAGAATAGTGTAAAGTAGTGTACAGAAAAGGTATTAGTGAGCATGCAGTGGAAAGTAGTACAGAACATAGACTTACTAGTAGTTACCATGCGAGAGACTCAAACCGGCGGCGACTTAGACGCTAAGCGCCCGGATGACCAGGAGACATAGGGGCCAGAGGAGCCGAAATATATGGAATATGGAATATGGAAGGAGACAAGGGGAAAACAGATAGGAAGAGATAGAAGGAACATAGGGGAAGAGACTCACATGTAAAGGAACAAGAACTGAGGGAACTGGGATGCATATATACAGTCACTGAGGACAGATGACTGAGAAACAGGAGAATGAGACACGAGCCATGGCTTAGAGAGGCGATAAATGTTGCAGACAAGAAGGGAACAAAGGGAGAAGTTGTTCTATTCAAATGGAACCACTGACAGGTGTCATATCTCTATGAAGATTCCATCAGGGCAGCCCACAGTAGGCCGACCCTGCATATGCTCCACAAAATCCGTTAATTACAGATCATATTTTAGTTACAGGATTCACTTGTATAAAGAGAAAGTAACTACAATGAATATCACTAGTCTCTCATACCAAAAACCCCCTACTCTTATATTTGATATCTACTTGACACACTCATGTGACATCAAGCCACATTGGGTCAAATCACCACTCGTCGTCATTCAAGGCTGCGGATCCAGCAGGGATAATCATATAGGTGGCTATACATCACGCTCACACCTTTATTAACCTACTTCACTGTTGTGGATCATCCACAATCAACCTACATGACCTACAGTCACATCGCCGCCAGCTCCTCGGACCAGTGCTTACACATGATTGACCCACCATGTGTCGTCTGCGTAAGGGCATATAATTACATAGAAAATTAGCTACACACTCTATAGCTACAATTCCTTGTATCATAGTAGCTAGTCAATTTACCAACCATTATTCCCCATCACAGTAATTAAGATTGAAGCCTAGCCACCTTGATCAGTCGATAGGACTTGGCCAACTCCCATCCACACTATCAGCATTACCAAGACTTAACAGATGCAGATTAAGTCAATATTCATACTGGCGAATAGTCCAGTCGACTGGGGGGTTATATACATGTAGTTACTCCTTATACTATCATTGCTGACTAAAAGACAAGGGGAAGGAAGGAGTACAAGGGGCCTATAGAAAGTGAGAACAAGGGAGTGAGGTATGCGGTGATCCTGCATGTCACTTATCGGAGGGGCGGAACCTTGGTCACAGAATCGCAGAGGGTTGGGATTGCAGAACTTTGGGTTGTTGTAAGAGAATCACAGAATACAGTCGTTCCAGGCTTTTATGGTCAGAAAGGTCCCAGAAAGGGTGTAGGTGGTTGTGGGGACTAAAATGGGTTTATTAGGGAGCATGGGCCATAACAACAAAGGAGAAGGGATTACAGTAAGAATATAAAGAGAGAAGATAAAGAAATGATTAAAGAAGTAACATAAGCAAAAGAGATAAAGAAAATAAGGAAATAAGACAGAGAGGAACTGACGAGCTTCAGGACTGCCGAGGTGTCAGACGGGAATGGCCAAGTCCTACAGGCCAGGAGTAGTGGCTTTGGCTTCAATGTACTTGTGCGTTGTGCCCTACTCTTCCATGTATGCCACTGATTTGCACAGACAGGATACTCGAGAGGATGCTGATGATGCTGGCCTGAGTAGAGGACTTAACAGAGGAGAAGAAGGTAGAAGGGCCTAAGCCTAGTCGATACCCAGAATGAGGAAATATGTACATGCATGCCCTACTTATATAGGTTTAAGGAGTGACATGTGGAATAAGGAATGTGAGACAACAAGGTATGCAGAGCATGTGATTATTGTCTACAATGAGTAAAATTAGAATAAAGGGATGCAAACAGAAATAGAACAATAAAAGATAGGATAATAGAAATGTGACCAAGGATAGGACAATAGGGAGTGGCTGACTATAAAACAATAGAGCCATGTCCGAGGATAATACAAGGACAGGAAGTTCCAAGGTAAGGTGGATCGAAGGATAAGAAGTAGGCGTGGTGGGATTAATAGATGGTGAGTGGCATAGAGTATGTGAGGGGTGTAGACAAGGAGTGTAGGTGGTAGATGTGCCAAGCCAAGACCTGCGTACCAAGTGATATGCATGCGGTGTGGACATAGGGTGGCTGCTCAGTAGGCACTGCTGAATTAATGGGTCTTGGTATGTGTACTTGACAGATATGGATGATAAAGAAATGCATATGACAAAGTCACTACTAACCTTTTGGGCTTGTCAATATGGATGATAAAGACAAGGCCCAAAGGTGTGCATTTGTGCTTTATATGGGCACTTAAATTTAAGCACCAGATGATGCAAATGTAAAAGAGAAAAGCACAAAAGAAAAACAGAAGTGCAAGTGCAAAGCACAAATGCAGGGGAATAAAATCATACCCTAACACTACATACAGTGCTTGACTGAAGGGTTATATCTTTAACACCAAGGTCTTGTCCAGGTTCCAAAACATAAGGTCCCCAAGGTGAGTGGTATTTTATTCTTTATTATTATTGATTTGCTTTTAACCCAAGGTAAAGGAGTATGCAGCTCGGCATAGGACTGACCATGACAATCTTAGATAGATGACTGAGTTTGGTAGGGAATAACCAAGATGTTTCATCATCAGTGCCTTTATAACCAGCCTAATGGACCAGGTATAGTAGGTTATGGTATCTTTGACATTGGTCTACCTTGGAAACAAGGATTTTGGCTATCTTATACTTGACTTCACCATAAATTTTTACAGGTGGAGGGCATGGCTAGACTCAATTAGGTATAGTATTTGGAGTTTCAGGTTTGAGAATTGTGAAATGGAAGACTGGATGGACTGCTTGCATGTCATCAGGCAACTGATGAGTGTAAGAGTGGCTACCAGCTTGGACAATAACCTTGAAGGGGTCAAGAAACTTCTCTGCCAGCTTCTTAAATGGCCAAGTGGTGCAGAAAAATTGTACTTTAATAAATGCTAAAGATCTGATCACAAACTCAGAAGTAGGGAGTCTTTGGATATCAGCTGAGGTTTTATCCCAAGACTGAGCATGACTGATTTGCTCTTTCAGGGTATCATAAATTTGGCCTAATTCCATGGCAAACTTGTGTACTTAAAAGGAAGCAAGGTCAAATTCTAGATATATAGTGAGGTTTGGGTGATGTCCCTTATAGGGAGAGATACCTGTAGTAGCATTTGGGGTATTATTATAAGCAAATTCAGCTAGTAGTAACAGTTTGGACCAGTTGTCCTGCTGATAGTTGCAGTAGGTATTGTTCCAGAGTTTGATGTACATATTCAGTCTGACCATTGGCTTCAGGATAATGATAGCCTAAATTAAAGTATACAGTAGGGGACAAAACCGTTCACATGTTGTGAAGGCTTTGATTGTGTATCAAATAATGCAATGATCACATGAGTACAAAATCTGCTATAATTTATCATGATAGCCCTGCATCCTAGCTTGATGTCACTCACCAGGATGATTATGTAATTCTGAATATTGGCCAAGATCTTAATTATTTAAAATAATCAAACATGTGAACAGTTTTGTTCCCTCTATTTTTTTCATCAAAAAATGGTATATATTAGTATTTGGTATACCCCTATTTTCCCTCATCACAGCCTGCACCCTCCTAGGCATACTCTCAATTAACTTCTGACACACCTCAGGCTCTATCTTATTCCATTCCACCTGAACCCTCTTCCACAACTCATGCACTCCATTAGGGGGGTTTTCATAGTCAGAAAAGCATTTTTTGACAATAGTCCACAGGTGTTCAATGGGATTCAGGTCAGGAGACTGAGCTGACCACTTCATGACCTCATGACCATGGTCAGAAAACCATTGGGTGGCCTTCTTGCATGTGTGCTTGGGGTCATTATCCTGTTGCAAAATGATATCAGTAGAATCTTTACTATAATACTCCAGGCTAGCTAGAAGATCTTCATCCAAAATCTGTCTGTACAACTCCCCATCCATCCTCCCATCAGTTTTGACAGCATATCCAGGTCCTTCCCATAGTATACAACCCCACACCATCACAGAACCTCCACCAAACTTCAGTGTTCCCTCAACCAGCCTATCATTCAAAGGCTCTCCAGCCTTTTTATAGACCCACCTCCTTCCATCTGACCCCAAGTGATTGATTTTGGTCTCATCTGACCAGACAACACACTTCCAGTCCTCTACAGTCTACTCTAGATGAGCTTCTGCAAACTCCCTCCTCACCTTCCTGTGCCTTGCACTAAGAAGTAGCTTCTTCTTCTTCACAACTGCCTTCATCTCTGCCTTCTTCAGGTGCCTCCTTACAGTTTTAGAGGCCAAGGGTTGATCAAGAATGTTTTTGAGCACCTGGGTGCCTTGGGTTGCATTCTCAATCTTCCTCTCTCCATGAGATGCATGATATGATGGAAAATGGAGGGGGAAATCTTAGAAAGGTGACCACCAGAGGACTTGGTGATATCAGGATAGTGTTTCCTGTGAATCTTGTTGGGGTATGATTTTAATCCCCTGCATTTGTGTTTTGTTCTTGTAACTGTGTTTCTCTTTTGCACTTTTCACTTTTGCATTTGCATTCTCTGGCACTTAAAATAAGCACCCATAATGATGTACCTTTGCACACCTTTGGGTCTTGTCTTTAGCATCCATATTGACAAGCCCCAAAGGCCATTGTTACTCTCTGTGTGTGACAGTTAAGAACTTCTAGACCTTCCCTGCCACCAAATATTGGAGATGAAACCAATAGAGACACTAAGGTAGGAAGAAATATAATGGCCAGAATGACCAGATTTAAGCAGTTGGATGATAGAGTCAACTTTAGCAGCAAAGTGGAACTTCATGGTTGAAAACAAGGGGGTATTTGGTGTTGTTTGGATAGAAACAAACCTTAATTATGATCATGTGATATCACATCACATGTCACGTGATTTTGAGCTCTGTCTGTATTATTTGTTGATGAAAAAAATAAAGGAGACAAAACCATTCATATGTTTGATTATTTTAAATAATTAATATCTTGGCCAATATTGAGAAGTACATAATCATCCTGGTAAGTGACCTCAAACTAAGATGCAGGGCTATCATGATAAATTATATCAGATTTTGTGCTTATGTGATCATTGCATTATTTGCTATACAATCAAAGTATTAACAAAATGTGAACAGTTTTTTCCCCTACTATAAGTGTTGGGGAATGGGAAATTCTCCACTGGATATGAAGGGCCACTGAACCAGGATCAGTATATTGGATTCCAAACCTCCCTTTCTGAGCTTTCTCAGAAAATCATTGAACAAATCAGTCTTGAATTGACTACCAAAAAAAATATAATAATTTTGGCTGGCCATTTAAGAGTGAATTACTCATGGTAATGAACTCTTAAATAATAATTCCTCAAGTCCAAAGAAAAACCTCAAAAACATATACTTTTCCCCTATTTCTATTTGCACCCACAATGAACCATGATTGGGTGTCAATTACTTAATACATGGAAAATGGCACCAAATTCCTGGGTCAAGTTCTCAGACCAACTTGTACAACAAATTCCTGGGCTTGTATAATAGCTATTACATAAAGGTCAGCCCAGAAGCATGGCTCATATACTAATAATATTTTGTGACCTGACTAGTCACAAAACTACAAGCCATGGGAATATTTCTTTTCTTTTGTTATTAGTGACTACAAGAGTGACACTGTGACTTCCAGGGGAATCCAGGACTTTCCATCCCTTTTGTCAAGTGCATGTACCGAGTACCCAGTAACTTGGCAGTGCCAACTCAATGATCAGTCTAATTTCATGTGCAAGTGACCATGCCACACATATGTCACTTGGTACATCAGTCTCGGCTCAGCACATTCATCATCCATATTCCCCATTCTTTTCCCCCATCTACTCTCCCCCACTCATTATCCATTAATCCTACCCTATTTACTTCTTATTTTCTCAGCCCATTTTACCTTGGGATATTTTATCATTGTTTTATCCTCGGCCATGACCCTATTGTTTTATATTTGGTCATTTTCTATTATTCTATTCTTGGCAACATTTCTATTATCTTTTCTATTCTTATCTACATTCCTTATTCTATTCTTGATCATTGTGGACAATACCTCCACATGCTCTCCATACCTTATTGTTCTCCATTCCTTATTCCACATCTTGCTTCTTAACCTATATAAGTAGCACAATGTATGTAAATAGTTCTTTACTCTGAATATCAACTAGGTTTATACCTTCTTGCCCTCCCTTCTGCTGTCTAAAGTCCTTTACTTGGGCCAACACTCTCGGCACTCTCCTGGGTATCTCTTCTGTTCCAAATCAGTGGCACACATTGAAAGTAAGGTGCAACACACAAGTATGTTAAAGCCAAGCCACTCCAACTAGCCTGCAGGACTTGGCCACTTCACCAGCAATGTGAAGTTGGTACTATTGCAATATGTTATGGCCCATGCTTTCAACAACCCACACTAACTCCCACAACCACCTGCCTCTGTTCCGAGACCTTTCCAACCAAAAGGACAAAGGATTATTTTCTGTAGTTCCCATTCCCAACAAGTCCGTCCGAGAAACCCCATTCCCATCCCCGTTCCCGTCACAACTGAGACACCATCCCCGAGTCCATTTCTGACCAAGGACTCAATACTTTGATAACCAATGCGCAGGACCATCGCATACCTCACTCCCTTGTTTTCTCTTTTATATTGACCCCTTGTACTCCCTTTCTCCTTGTTTTATGACCAGCAAAGATAGTACAAGGATAGTCGCATGTATATAGTCTCCCAGTTGACTGGACTGTTCGCCAGTATGAATATCGACTTAGTCTACCACCTAGTTTCCGATTCATTTCCAGTAAACTCCCATCTCCTTTCCGAAATTAGGGACAGACGATCGAGGAGGGTGCAACACATAAGTTGAAGCCAAGTCCCTTTGACCTCAAACACTTCAGTGGCCGGTGTCAGGAGCCGGATTCTGACGGACTTCGGGACTGCTGAAAGGGTGTTGTCGAAAGGTC
>QLPG01003659.1:0-11245 GCA_003314385.1 Gomphus sp. MG54
AAGGGAGTGAGGTACGCGATAGTCTTGCGCGTCGGTTATCAAAGTATTGAGTCCTCGGTTGGGGGCGGGCTCGGGAACGGTGTCTCGGTCAGTCACGGAAACGCGGTGTCTCAGACGGGCGTGATGGGGACAGGATCTACGGAAACCGTTTTTCGTCCTTTCGGTCGGAGGTCTCGGAAGCGAGTGATTGTGGGGGTTAGTGTGGGTTTGTTGAGGGCATGGGCTATAACACAGTGGAGAGGAACTACGAGATCCATGACAAGGAGATGCTCACTATCATCCGAGCATTGGAGGAGTGGAGGCACTTCCTGGAGGGCGCTGAACACTGCATGGAGATCTGGACCAACCACAAGAACCTAGAATACTTCCGATCCTCGAAGAAGTTGAACCGGCGACAAGCCTGCTGGTCCCTCTACCTCTCACACTTCAACTTCGACCTGTGGCACAGACCGGGAGTAGCGATGGGGAAGTCTGATGCACTCTTGCATCAGTCAGACCATGGATCGGGCGTGGGCAACAATAGAGACCTAGTCCTGCTCTGACCGGAGCTGTTCGCGATATGGGCCCTAGAAGGAGTGGCACTGGAGGGGGAAGAGCGGGGGATCGCCCAAGAACTGAAGAGGGCGCTGACTGGAGGGACACTAGAGGACGAAGTAGCGGAGGCGGTGAGGAAACTGCGGGAAGTGGGAGGCAGGTCATTGGTTTTGGCCGAATGGGCGGAGGCTGATGGGCTGTTGACCTTCCGAGGGAAGGCATACATTCCGGATGTGGGAGGTCTCCGGCGATGGATAGTAGCCCATCACCATGACTCAAGGGTTGCTGGGCATCCCGGTCGCTGGAAGACCCTCAAACTTGTCTCCTGAAACCACTGGTGGCCTCACATGTCTTGATACATCAGCAAATACACCAAGACATGCGACCTGTGCCTACAAACAAAGGTCCAGAGGCAACAACTGGTCAGGGAACTCCACCCGCTCCTGATCCCCGAGACACGGTAGGATACCATAAGTGTAGACTTCGTAGTGGAGCTCCCCAACGTGCATGGGTATGATGCCATGATGAGCGTGGTAGACTCAGTATTGAAACAGGTGCACTTCATACCAACCCACACGACAGTAACGGCAGCCGGAGCAGCACGACTTTTCCTACACCACATTTGGAAGCTGCACGGGTTGCTGAGGGTGGTGGTGTCTGACCAAGGAGTGCAGTTCGTCCACGAGTTCACGTGGGAGCTCTACCGCTTACTAGGCATTCACTTGGTGGCCTCTATGGCCTACCACCCGTAAACGGATGGTCAGACCAAATGGGTGAACCAAGAACTGGAACAGTACTTGCACCTCTTCATCAACGAGGGACAAGACGACTGGGATGACCTCCTACCCCTAGCCAAATTCCAGTACAATAATCATGTTCATGCCTCAACTTGGGAATCCCCCTTCTTGCTGGACACAGGTAGACACCCACGGATGGGATTTGAACCACACCAACCCCCATCGCATCTCGAGTCTGTAAACGAGTTCAAGGAGCAGATGGAGGGGGCACTTTCGGAAGCAAAGGTGGCCCTGGTAAAAGCAAAGGACGATATGGCGACTTATTACAACCGTAGGCGTCAGCCGACACTGACGTTCGTCCTGGGTAACAAGGTGTACCTCGATGCTAGTGACATTCGCACCAATCGGCCATCCAAGAAACTAGCGCACAGGCGACTCGGCCCCTATCTCATAGAGGAACGAGTGGGGTCTCATGCATACCGACTTCGTCTCCCAAAGACCTTGAGCCGTCTTTACCCGGTCTTCCCCGTCGTTAAACTCACCCTGGCCCCAGCAGACCCCATCCCAGGTAGGCGACAGCCCCTTCCACTGCAGCCAATTCTCGTCGACGAGGAGGAACACTTCAAAGTCGAACAAGTACTCGACAGCCAGATGAGAGTGAATCGATTACAATTCCTTATCAAATGGAAAGGTTATGGCTATGAGGAGAACTCATGGGAGAACAAAAGCAACGTCTGGGCCCCCAACCTTGTTGCTGACTTCTACCATCTGCACCCGGGTGCCCCACGCCAAATCCGTGCCTTGGACATGTCTGCCTTTAGATCCCGCACCCCAGTCCTGCCCGTGGGGATCAATGCATTGGGGATGCCATATTCTAGAGGGGGGGTAATGTCAGGGGAACCCCCGATCATGAACCCTGACCAGCACCGACCCACCCATACTCCACACCCACCGACCGAAGTCCGCTCGACCTACTCACAGCAGTACCGAGCGTACCGCACACCAAACCATCATCCCTGTTGGTGAGTACCCTTCAGAAGGGTCGACTGTAACTCTTGGCTCCCCTTTGGTCATTCGCTCTCAGGGTTGAGGCCCTGGCAGAACTTCCCGGTTGGTACGGAGGGCGATGCCCAGTAGAGCGTGGAGCACCATAGCAATGGTGCTTATATACAGTAGTCAGTGGGTGAAGGGTTCCCTAGAGTTTTCTCTTTGGATCCCCCTTTACCAGGTAGGCTAGCCCCCATGTATTAGGTACCATACTAAATCTTTGGATCCCCCTTCGCCAGTGTACCGCCCTAGGGTAGAACGCCTGCTTAGGTTGCCCTTACAATCACCGCCATTCAATTTCTGCGTACCTCTTTCAAATTGATAGTGGATCGGTCTCCTGGAGCTGCCAAAAACAATCAATTGTAGTGTTATCTTTGACAGAGGTGGAATTCATCACACTTACACACACAACTAAAGAAGCACTCTGGATGTGCCATTTAATCACCAAGGTATTCCAACCTATTTGATTCCCAATGAAAATCCATTGTTACAATCAATCTGCTATTGCCATCACACACAGTAATCAACAACATGCCCAAACAAAGCATTTCAATATTCGGCTTTATTTCATATGTGACTCACTCAAGAACAATGATATTGCTATTGTCAAGCTTCAGGTACTGACAGACTTTGGTACTGCCGAAGGGTGTCAGGCAGACAATGGCCAAGTCCTGCAGGCCAAGAGTAGTGGTGTTGGCTTCAACGTACTCATGCGTTGTGCCCTACTTGCCATGCGTGCCACTGATTTGCAACAGACAGATACTCGGGAAGATGCTGATGATGCCAGCCCGAGTTGAGGGCTTAACAGAGGGGAAGAAGGTAGAAGGGCCTAAGCCTAGTCAATACCCAGAATGAGGAAATATGTACATGCATGTCCTACTTATATAGGTTAAGAAGCGACATGTGGAATAAGGAATGTGAGACAACAAGGTATGCAGAGCATGTGTTTATTGTCCACAACGAGTAAAATTAGAATGAAGGAATGCAAAATGGGGATAAGACAATAAAGGATAGGATAATAGAAATGTGGCCAAGGATAGGACAATAGGGAGTGGCCAACTATAAAACAATGGAGTCATGGCCGAGGATAATACAAGGACAGGAAGTCCTGAGGCAAGATGGACCAAAGGGTGAGGACAAGGAGTGTGGATGGTGGATGTACCAAGCTGAGACCGGTGTACCAAGTGTTATGCATGTGGCGTGGACACTTGGTCGTGGATATAGGACGGTTGCTCGGTCAGCACTGCCGAATAAACAGGTCTTGGTACATGTACTTGACAGCTATTCAATATCTACCGACCGACCAAATGCCAGCGGACATCCTTACTAAGGGTCTACCTAGCCCAAAGGTGAAGATGATTACTGAAAAATTAGGCTTATATTAGGCTTGAGGGGGTGTGTTGGGTCTATTCCAACAAATCAAGCCCAATATAAACAAAATTCCCGACATTCCTCATTATTTCTGGCAGGGAATCATCAGTATATCTTTCTTTTATTTTTCTCTTATTTTTCTTTTATTTTTTTTCAACAACAAAAAAAGATATATTATCATTTCTTTCACGATGTGCCATTGGAATTTGAACCCCACAGGAGCGTCGCTTGCGATCCTCACATTTCAAGATAGTGCTCATTTATGACATCATAGCGCTCAAGGTATTTGCATGCATTCACGCACAGTACCATTTCCTCCTCAGTGTTGACCACACACACTGAGGGGGTGAGTAAAACAATTGTAGTGTAAAATATAATCTAATCTCCTTGTAGTTCTTTTATTAGGTAGTCTTCATTTATAAAAATAGTGTTGACCACACACACTGAGGGGTTCTTTTATTAGTCTGTGTGTCCCTAGTGTTCCTACTCAAATCACATTAATCTATTAGAGCCCATTTTCCTACACTGAATTATAGAGCTGTGGATCAATGGGTGTGACCAGGCTTTACCAAGTGTACATAATTAGAGCTCCGCACTGCATGCATGAATTTTCACTTATACTTTATCATCCATTCCAAAGACTGAAATGCAAACTAATCACAGATTTCTTTGAGTAGAGCCAACCCTTAAATAGTCATCTGTCCAGCCGGGCTGTGGACTTGAAACATGCTGCCGCACAATACCACACACACACCACATGGGTACCAGTTGGTTTATTGGAGGGTTGCACAACCAACTGACAAGAATCGTACCTAATCGGATTTGACTCAGGTAAGCATATGTTTATTCCATTAATGCCACGTGAACTGTGTTGTAATAAGCGACAATTCGGTCTAGCATTAAAATAACTATTTAGTAATACCTTTTTCCTTCTGAAGACAGGACCTTTTTTGTAGTACACAAAGCCTATTTTCTTCTTCTTCTTTTTGTTTTGCTGCTTCAAGATTATAATAGTAGTATGCATAAGAATTTAAGGATGTCGCTCTTGTAGTTACAGGAGGTAGAAACTTGTATACCATTCAACCCTCTCTAAATCATCCTTTGCTCTATACACTTTCCTATTTGATTATAATGCAAATCAGTGTTATTTACCCATAATCAGCGAGGGTAGACATGTCAGGCGAGCTTGATCGGTGACGCTGGGTGGTATCCCACACTGACGTCACATGGACGCCACATTGTTTATTCGACCAGGACAGATCATGGATAATACCCGATATCATACCTAATCGTGTGCAAAATTGCCTGGAGAGGATCTGGTACGCTACACTATGCCTGTCATGCCGGTTGGTATATATGGATCATATACTCGATTGCGCTGATTACGTCGCTGATTAGGTCTTGGTGAGATTGGATCAGACCTGCTCTCGCAACGTGATCAGTATGCCGCACAATATGCCACATTCGACGACCACAATTGACAACGCTACCTTGTTTACTCTTCATCATGCATAAATGATTCATATAATTTTGGTCAAACTTTATGTTTTTGCAGGAATCTCTTGCTCTTGGTGGTAGAAATCCTCTGTAAAGTCAATATACATCAATACAGTTGAACTGGAGATAGTATTATGAAATTAGAGAAAGTTTGTCTGGATATGGGGTTAGATATGCAAAATTCCTGGATTCTAGAAGACCACAGATGGCAGATTAGGTTAGACCTGATCGGGCAAGGAGTTGATCTGATATTCTTCATGCGCTTCACAATAAGGGTCGCGCCACAGGTTATTGGCATAGAATTGGGTCCGACCGAATCGGGTTGGGAGTGTGTAGAGGGTCACAGGTTTCTATATGTTACTTGCTATTCAGCAAGATTACTGTTATCAGATTATTTTAGACCAGAATGGAGGTCGGAATCGAGTGTTTGATTCCATACGCAAGCGAAATAGGAATAGATTGGGGCGGATAGAGCTTGGGAATGAGCTGTTCAGTATGCTGTTTATAATTCATCACGCTCATTAGCATCTTGGCACCATACCGGCATCATGGAGATCAGATTGGTTAGACCTAATCCGGCTCGCAGTAAGTAAGAGTTGAAACAGTACAACACATTCAACCATAGTAGGTCTAATTTATATTACACACACCCCGATTTGGTTGGGATTGAGTAGATCCAATATGTCAAGGTATTTCATATGGATGCCATATTATACCTCGCGTATTCTGGATTAAGCGAATGAGAGATGTGCGATGGAGCAAGATCAAGAATATCCGATTAAGTTAAACCTGATCAGCTCAAAGCGGGACAAAGGTGATCCGTAAACCACATTGTTTCTTATCACCCTCAGACTCACCCTCGATTTCTACCGCTGCAAATCCTGTCTACATAGGTCACTGTTCGGCCATGATAAGGACCGGAACCTGTGAAATATTGACAACACGTTTAACAGTGGTGGAAAAGTGGTGTTGTTAGGACTATCCCTTGCCACCTGTAACATTATAGATAGTGAGCTGCCACACATGGCGGGAACGGTTACAGAAGGATGAAGCTGGCGCCGACTGAAGGTTTCGGACTCCGTCGTTAGGGCTCAGGGTTCGACAAGCGCGCACTGCAGATGAGAAGTTAGTGAAGCCATGTATTTGGATTCCCGGACTATTTTTGATAATAAACAGTACTAACTATTTGGTCTAGGTAGATATACACAAATAGCTAATGCAGAACTAGGGTCGAGTGGGTCGGGCTAAATATCCGGCTCTTGCTTTAGAGTGAACAGGGATACATTGAGAGTCGCGGTTTCCCCGATCAGAGATAAAAGACTAGGTTGGACCGGATCAGGCTTAGGTAAATATATGTCTTGGCAGGGTCACACCAAGGGCAGCTGTGTCAAATTGAGTTGGACGAAATGAGTTTCCGGGGAGGAGGCATTGATCCGAAACGTCACAACTTGGCGATCAAAGTTGCACCAACAATAAAGTAAGATTACCGATATCAATATGGTCTAGACCGGTCGGCACAGGAGTTGATCCGATATACCACCGGTTTCTACATGTTACTTGCCGAACAGGATTGCGCCACTGATAGATTAAGGTTACAGGTATTAGATTGGGTTAGCTTCTGTCGGGTAGGAATGTTGGCACCTTCTAAATGTTAATTGTCGATCAGGGTCCTGACCCGGTCTAAATATAACGGCGAATCTTGCTCAATCAGAGGTGCGACCCTAAGCGCCAAGGTAAATATAGAACCTGTCAACTTTTTCCGACCCGGTCCGGTGTAACTCAATTTGATATCGGTAGTCGCGGGCGCGACCCTGATCGACAATTAGCATTTAGAAGCCGGCAAGTGGCGCGCGACTCTGATTGCCCAGTTAAATATAGAAGCCGCTAGCATATTCCGATCCGGTCCGGTCTAAGTCGGTGGCGCGACCCTGATTGCCAAATTAAATATGCAGGCCTGGCCCGATCCGGGTAATTAGCATCTTGGCACCATACCTGCATCATGGAGATCAGATTGGTTAAACTTAATCCGTCTCGCAGTAAGTAAGAATTGATACAATACACCACGGTCAACCACAGGAGGTCTTAGCTATATTAAATACACCCTGATTAGGTTGGGATAGAGTAGATCCAATATGTCAGGGTGTGCCACATGGATGGCATATTGTTCTAGGTTATTCTCGATTAGGCGGATCAGGGGTGTACAATGGAGCAAGATCACGAGTATCCGATTAATTTAAACCTGATCAGCGCAGGACATAGGTGATCTGTAAGCCACATTGATGTCACATTATTTATTGTCAACCTTAGACTCACCCTCAATTGCTACCGTCGAAGTCACGAACTGGCATCGTGACATATCTACGTAGGGCCATGATAAAGACAGGAACATGTAAAATGTTTAACAGTGGTGGAAGGGTGGTACTGTAAGGACTGTCGCTCGTAACCGGTAACGCTACAAACAAACATGGCGGATACAGATGGTGAAGCAAGCGCCCACTGCAGATTTCAGACTCAGTCGTTAGGGCTTAGGGTTCGACAAGCGCGCACTCGAACACCTCAATTTCTTTCTAGAAGCTAATGTTTTGCTCTTATTCTATATGGTCTAATTCTTTTTTTCTGGTTGCGCACCCCATTGCAACAGATACTACTGAATTACCACCCATATTTAACATAATGGTGTAAATAGATTGCACAATTGCCATCTTTTTGTACGTCAAAGTTGTCGTATTGTATGGGGCAAGGCTTCCATAAGAGCTCGTCCCGTTTACATCACTGTATGATCTCCACGACCTTTCTCGACTCGTGGCACAACTCTGGTCTGCGCCATCCGCAACAAATGATAATCGACAGATAATCAGGCATAGTATCTGCGAGATATTCTTTCTGTCACCACCACTCCAACTGTATGTTGTTAAATCACGCAGAAAGAAAAATCCTAATGGCTGGAAAAATATAGTCACTTTCTCTTTCAAACGTACACCTACTTGATGAAAGATATTTAACTACTTGCCACATAGAAAATAAGAGGCTCTTCCAAGGTGTGTCACAATCGCGTAAGGACCCCCATTCAAGATCTGCTGCAGCCTTTCCACCAATAGGTGCATTCCACTGTGCCCTTGGATCGATGGTAGTGCTTGCCGATACATCCTGCTTACCTGGGCACAAGAAGGACTCAACCATGACACCAGTGATAGAAGTATCACTGCTGATAATCTGCTCGCAGAGGGAGGTGAGAACTTTAGGCTGGTTCAAATGAGATATTTGGGAGTTTTTCATATCATACATGTGCACCATGTGCGTGTTGTATGCACACATGTGACACCATGGGTTGGGCCTAATAAATGCAGAATCTAAACACATGAGTAACTGCAAGTGATGGTAGTTTGTTTATTAGTAGTAATTCTACTTGATACATATGATAATCATACCTGAAAGTGATGGTAGTTCATTAAGGAGAACTCCATTGCTTGCTGGCACTTAGCTAAGTCACAGTCAGGAATACATCAGCAGGATCCCTGTAGGATGCATAGAACATGCATTGTACATTCTAATACACCCCCTCAATGTAATGTTTGTGTCCTTACATGATTCCTAGTTCCAGAGGATGTCGTTCAACCAGTATTCTAGAGAGTACTTTAGTGAGGATATCGGCAGTTATTTCACCCATTGGGATATATGTAATAGACTTCAACATCCTTGTTCTTGACTACTTGGCATATCCAATGGTGGCTGATGTCAATGTGCTTCATCCAACCGTGGTGCTTGGGATTTTTTATAACAGCCAGTGTGGATCTATTGTCCATCATCATTGGTGAAGGGTCGTTAATGTCAAAATGTAGTACCTTCAATAGTGTTTGCATCCAGAGAACCTCCTTCCCAGCTGCAACAGAGGGAATGTATTGAGTGTGGGTAGATGAGAGGGCAATTGTCACTTGCTTCTTTCTTGACCAACTGATTGCTCCTGTTCCCATCTTGATTACATATCTGCTGGTGGAGTGTTGAGTGTTGATACATCCAGCATGGTCAGAGTCACTGTAGGTAATGAAGGGGTGAAGAAGAGATGGAGAGTTATTGGCATGGTTGGTAAGCTTGAGATCCATAGTCCCTTTAAGGTACCTGGATACATGTTTAACAGCCTGCCAATGTCCTCTACCAGGGTTATTGTTGCACTGTACAAGTTTGGCAACAGAGTATGCAATGTCTGGCCAGGTGCCAATAGCGAGGTACATGAGGGCACCAACAGCATTCATATAAGGTACTTTTGTGATTTATTCTGTTTCACACCTGGTCATCGGGCATAGTGCTTTGCTAAGTTGGATGCCTGGATTCATTGGTGTGGAGACTGGATTGCACTCAGTAAGATTAAACTGGCTAAGCATGTTTACAATGTATTGCCATTGAGATAATTTGAGGGTTGGGTTTGCTTGATCATAGTCAATCTTAATGCCAAGGAGATATGAGGTCAGTCCAAGGTCTTTATCTTGAAAAACTTCCATAGGTTGTCTTTGATAAGAGTGATCTTGTAATGGTTGTGTGTGTCAAGATTCGGTGACGCTGAGATATAGGTTAAGTCCTGCAAACTGTTTTGGAGTGGCTAGGCTTCAATGTGCTCGTGCATTGCACCCTGCTGTTCCGTGCGTGCCACTAATTTGGATAGTGAGAGGAGCCTCGAGGGGATGCCGAGGGCGTCGGCTCGAGCAAAGGACTTTAGGAATAGGAAGCGGACAGAAGGGGTGTGAATCAATCGATATTCTGAGTGAGGAACTATCTACATACATCCCACTACTTATATAGTTAAGAAGCAAGATGTGGAACAGGGTGGCATAAGGAATGGAGACAATAAGGTATGAAGTAACCACATGGGGGCATTGTCCACAGTGATAAAAAATAGAATAAGGAATGTAAGCGGAATTAGAATAATAGAGTATGGCTGAGAATAAGATAATGAATGGTGGGAAAGCATAGAACAATAGAGGACAGCCGAAGATAAAACAATGGCAGTGGCCAGGACAATGAGTGGCCGTCATGTTGTTCAGGGGAAACGGGTTAAGGAGTGGATAGGGGGTGAAGGAACAATGAAGAGGGATGGATGAGAGGAGTGGTCTATGCGATGTACTGGGTGTACCAAACCGAGGCCGCGTGGTAGTGGGAGATAGTGTAGGTAAGGGCCGGTTGGTCAGTATTCCCGAGTGAGTTGGTGCTCAGTGTTACGGGCTTGACAGTGTGACATAACCATTATATCGTTGACAAAAACAGGGAGTATGATGTGTATGTCATCTGTGATCCAGACATAGATGCTTGGATCAGATGTGATTTGGGTGAAGCCCATCTTCTCAAGTGTCTTGCTGTTATGGTCTGTGTCCCCAACAAACCCATATTAGTCCCACAACTGCACATACCCTTTCCAGGAGTTTTCCCACTGTAAAAGTCTGGAATGATCACCTTCCATGACCCCATTACAACATTCCAAAGTCCTGAAATACTGAACCCCCAAGTCCATGACCAAGGTTCTGCTCCTTCGATAAGCGACATGCAGGACGATAATCCCACATGAATGGTAAGTAATGAAGCAATTTTATTTGGGTACTGACCAGCAAGAGACAGCATAATGATAGGTTGGGGGGGTGGGGAAAACACAACTGGGTATGATACCAGAAAGATAGGCTATGGGCTTGGGTCCCATGGGCTTGATGGCGAATGCTAGTAAGGTTGCAATTGTCTAAGACATATCAATCAATCATCAGAAATAGCCATAAAATGGTTTCAGGAGCTGGAATGTTCACAGCTAATTCGGCTGGCATTAAAATTAGATTGCGATAGAGGAAATAGAGTACAACTTACTAATCCAAAGAGCGACCAGGAAGAAACCGACTACATTGAACGGCATGATAAGCGCATCTATATCTTTTTGAAAGAATTGTACGTACTGCCAAGACCTTTTCCATAAAGAACAAAGAGTCTCACGATTATGAGGAAATCGACTGTGAGTACAACCATCATCCCCCCCTTACGATTTTGAGTAGGAATTGTCAATTGACGTTGGTTTCATTCTCGGAAAT